>CAKNYM010044161.1:34355-65680 GCA_932195095.1 Andricus curvator | reverse complement strand
TCGGAAACAGATTTCGCATTCGCACGGACTGAAACGGATTTAATTGCTCGGAATCAGACGGACTCATACGGAATCATTTTGATTTCGAATGAATCCGAAACTTTCACCAGGGTGTTGACGTGCACAGATGGTACCCTATTAACGGTTCACGTGAACAGACGGGATACTCGCAACTGTGCACGTCTCAATTTGAGAGGGAAACAACTATGCACATCAAAGGCCGGTGGTACAACTGTGCACGATATTAGCCACTGGCACAACTGTGCACGTGCACAGACGGAACATTCCCAATTGTGCAAGTCGAGGGCCAATGGTACAACTGTGCAGCTTTTTGACCATTAACACGACTGTGCACGTGCGCAGATTGGGCATTCCCAACTGTGTCCGTCCAGGGCCACCGGTCCAAATGTGCACGTTGTTGGCCACTGGCACAGCTGTGCACGTGCACATTTGGGAGTATCCCATCTGTGCACGTGGACTTTTGTGTTGAAAATCTGATCGTATCAATTGAGACGTGCACAGTTGGAGGTGTTCCATATGTGCACGTGAAACGTTAGTTGAGTACCATCTGTGCACGTCTAAATGTCGACGTGCACAATTGGGAGTGTCCCATATGTGCACGTGCACATTTGTTCCAGTGGCCAACGACTTGCACATTCATACCAACGGCTCTCGACGTGCACAGTTGGGAATGTCTCTTTTGTGCATGTGCACAGTTGTACGGCCGGCCCTTAACGTGCACAGTTGGGCAAGTGCACAGTTGCTCCGTGCACAGTTGTACCCCTCGCAAATTGAGACGTGCACAGTTGGGAGTCTTCCTTCTGTGCACGTGCACAGTTGGCAGTATCCCATCCGTGCACGTAGACTTGCAACTTTAAAACCTGATCATATTATTTGAGACGTGCACAGCTGGATGGGTACCATCTGTGCACGACAACTTTCAGGCGTGCACATATGGTACCCTAGCAACGTTTTACGTGCACAGATGGGAGACTCCCAACTGTGCACGTCGAAATTTAGACGTGCACATATGGTACCCTAGCAACAATTAACGTGCACAAATAGGGGACTACTAACTGTGCACGTCGAAATGTAGACGTGCACAGATTGCTCAGTGCACAGTTGTGCCTGTGGCCAACAACGCGAACAGTTGTACCAGTGGCCACCGACGTGCACAGATGGGCTCGCTCACTGTTTCTCCGTGCACAGTTGTACCCTTCCCTTGTGAATCCACCATATGAGAAATAAAATGTTCTATTTTCTGACATGATATTCGTAATCAGCGACCCCGAAAACCTCCAAGTGGAATTTTTTAGATACTTAATGTGAATGCTCATGACGTTGTGGGGATATATTTCCTAACTTAAAATGGTCGTAAATTTATAAGGAAAAATTGTAAGCAACCGCTCAAAAGCTTATTTTGAAGGGTACGATCACTATCAAATGATGCAACTAGTTAGAAAGGCCAAAAAAAATTCAATCATCCTGTACATAATCTCAAAAGTAGCCAAAACCCCCGTTTTTCGAGTACATAACCTCAAGTCGACTGTCCCGAAGAATAAGTCACTAACAAAGTTTTCCGTATACAGAGTGTATCAACTGTATTTTACTTCGCTAGAGTCTCGAATCTCTATGTATTTTTAAATGGAGATACGACATGCTAGTGAAGCATAATACAGTTGATACGCTCTGTTTTCGGAAAAATTGGTCAGTGGCTTATTCTTCGGGACAGTCGAAGTATCTAACAATCCTCACGTGATGGGACAATTCTGACCTCGTATTCAGATTCTACGCAGAAAACGGACTCAGAAATGACCCTCAGAAGCCCAACAACAAAACCTTGTTCACCTGTGTTATTAACTAACATAATATGAAAAAAATCTCAGAAATCTTAACAACTATTAAGCCTGTTGGAACGGTGTCCAAAAAATGGTGAAATCTGTGAAGCACTTAAATTTCGTCACTAAGATTCGATAAATCGGGATTAAGGTTTTAAAAAGGCACTTTGAAAATTGTTTGGACCCCGGAAGGGGTTTCGCGGTGGCAGGACATCGCGTAAGTCTCTGCTTTTTCGAAAAAAAGATAACTGCTAAAAGGTGTGAGTGGAAAAGTATAGCAATGACGTCAAGTGGTAATGAAGACGAATGACTGCGATGACAGCTGATCGCTCGATAGCTCGATCGTACTGCGAAAATACACTGTCAGTAACAGCCGCATCCTGCATGCTGCTGCCAGCAGTCTTTGGGGGATATTTAAATTTGAATAAAAAATGCAATTTCTGATTTTCAATTTGTTGCTGTTTATTGACAAGTCCGAATGATTGGCGAATACAATAATATCACTGTTATTGGAATAAATAATTTCTTCTTGGAATAATAAACATGGTCCCGGAAGAGGAAAAATGTCTAAGCGATTAGAGGGTGCCGCTGTGAAGTCGTTCTTGTTTAATATTTACTAAAACTATTTGTTTTGATACTTCAAGAGTTGATAACAATTTTTAAATTTTCCTTTGAATTATTCATGGAATTATTTACAAATCTTGTCTTGACGTAAATTATAATAATTGTATAACTCCTTATTATATCATATAAAATTATAGACTTGTCGCTGTCCATATTTGTTGCGTTGTAACGTGCAAGAAAAATATGAAAATGGCGCATTACGTAGAATCCTGGGCTCCTGAGAGGGGGGGGGGCAGGTGGAGATAAAACCTCGGGGCCCGAGGCCCTGCAGAGGGCCCGCGGTCCTGAAATTTCAATTTTTTAATTTTCGAGCTCCAGCAATTTAGATATTTTAGTTAGACTTAATGAGTTTTTTTTTTACTTTTTTTGCACACTATCTAAGACTTAAATTAGGACGGTGATTTAATAATAAAAAATAACACTTTCACTCCCTACTTCCCCTCAAGCTGACTAATCCTTACAGTCCATGACACTATCTTCACTATAGAAAAATTACTACAGCTCGGCCGTCCTGCAATTCGTGACGTCCTCGTCACGCTAATCTGTCGTAATTTCATACTTTTCATAAAACTAATATAATATTGTTTACGTAGATTAATTTTCTTAAAATCCACTATTTATCGCTCTTATTTCTCTTTCCTACAAACTTCATTTTATCAACTGATAATGTAACCTCTTAAGGCTTAGCACTCTGCTGTTCACCTTCAATATCCAGTACTATATATACCTGTCTCTACCTAATCTTTTCCTTATTTCGCGAGGACCATTATACTGTCGATCTAATTTTCGGCTTACTCGTGTTGAAGGTTTTTGACTGTCAACTAATACAAGATCTCCTTCTTCATATTCTCTTGCCTCCTTTCGACGCTTATCAAATTGTTCTTTCATCCTATCTTTATTCTTATTTAATAGATCGGCTACAGATTCTGTTTCCTCATCTTAGCACAATGATCTGTTTAATTCTACTAATTCTCTCGTCAAAGGATTCGTATTAATTCCTATAACTTTCTAATTGTAAATTAAGTCATAAGGAGTTCGCTTCGTAATTCGATGTTCATTATTATTCACTGCCCATTTCACTTCACATAAATGATCGTGCCAATCACTACCTTCTTCGTTTGAAGTCGTCGCCATATAGGTTAACAATAATCTATTCAAACGCTTCACCTGTCCATTCACTGTGGGAGTTGTTCAAGAAGTTGAAGTTGCAACTTTTACGTGTTGAATACCAACATTTTCACAAAAATCCTCGAATAATTTTGATGTGTACGTAGTACCTCTATCAGAAACAATTCTCGTATGCTTTCCACAATTTGCAATAAACTCTTTCATAAACAACACCGTTTATTCTGCATCAGTCGTTTCGACAGCCTTGAGAAAGGGATACTTGCTAAATCCGCAAATAATTGCCAATACATGATTATTCCCTCGCTCTGTCGTTATAAAAGGAAACAAATGATCAACATGCATATTGCATAAGAACGAATGGCTCACTGCCCTTATCTCATGGATGCAAAAATCCTGGTCGCTTTCCTCCTGGATTTTTATAATATAGACAATTTCTACATCGATTCACATAGTTCGTGACAAATTCGCGCATATTAGGAAAATAATAGGTTTCTTTCAAGGCTGATAAAGGTTTGTCAATGCCCATGTGGCATAGATTTTGGTGAGCTTCCGATACAAGTTCATGACGCAACTTTTCTGGTACATATAGCCACATTCGACCTTTCGATGTACGATAGATACGAGCGTTACACATAGTAAACTTCTCATGCGTTTTCGCGTTTCCTGCTTCTAACTGATCTCTTATTGACATGATTTCATCACTCGCTCTTTGTATAGCCGCTATCCAATCTGTCGTGATACTGATTTCTAACATTGGCAAACCTGTCAATTTCAGCTCAATCTCATCTTCTACCGGGTTTCTACTGAGTGCATCTGCTACTGCATTATTTCCCCCTTTTTGGTATTCTATCGTGTACTGAAATTCTGATAATTTTACGAACCATCTACCAATGCGTGAACCTAAACCAGTTTTCGCAGATAGCAATTTTAAACTGTTACAATCTGTTCTAATTATAAATTGTATCTCTATCAAATACACTCAAAATCTTTCTAATGTGCTAACAATGGCTAACGTTTCCAATTCATATAAGTGGTATTTTTATTCGTCTTTCATAGTCTTTCTACTGAAATATTAAACCGCGTGTAACTTTTTGTATTTTTCGTCGTCCTGCCATAAGATTTCACCAAAACCTTTTGAAGTAGCATCTGTATGAACTTCTGTCCTGGCTTTTGGATTATAAACTTTCAAAATAGGATGACTTAACCATTTTTCTTTCAGTTCTTCAAAAGCTTGCACCTGCTCTTCTCCCCAAATAAATTTAGTATTTTTTCCTATCAAATCAGTTAAAGGCTTTGCAATAATAGAGTATCCTCTTACAAATCTTCTGAAATAGCCTGTTAAACCAATAAAACTTCTAACACTTGTAGCATCATTCGGAACTGGAAATTCTTTGATAGCGCGCAACTTTCTACTTCCTGGAGAAATTCCCTGTGAAGTTATTTTAATTCCTAAATATTCAATTCTTTCATTCAAAAAATTACATTTTTCCAGTCTTAAAGTTAAGTTTGCGGCTCTCAGTGTATCTAAAACCAACCTGAGTTTCTCGATTCCCTCATGAACTGTCTATGAAGGGATTATAATATCATATAAATAAACCATCGCTACAGTTTATCTTAACTTACATAAGATCTGATTAATTACCCTTTGAAATACCGCTGGCGCATTACAAAAGTCAAAGGGCATCCTCTTGAATTGATAGTGTCCGTCTGGTGTTCTGAATGCAGTAATGTGTCTCGAATCCTTCGCCATTGGTACTTAATAGTACCCGCTGCTGAGATCTAATATTGTAAAATATTTCATACCTTGTAAACGATCCAACTGATCATCTATCAATGGCAAGGGATATTGCTGCTTTACTGTCTCTTTATTTACACCTCGATAATCGACACACATCCTTACATCTCCCGTCTTCTTCCGCACAAGTGATACTGGACTCGAAAAAGGTGAATCGCTGTCTCCTATCATATCCGCTTCCTCTAAATCACGGACCATATTTTGAAGTTGCTTCCTCTCTGCATACGACGTTCGATTTGGATGACTACTGAAAGGGGCTGGATTACTCAAAGTGATCTTCATTTCTGCCATATTAATGCATCCTATCTGATGCATGTTCCTGGTAACCAAATCCTTATAATCGTTCCTCGTGCTGACTTATTTCTTCTTATCTTCTTTCGGGAGCTCAGTGTTAATTTCGTCCTCATCAATTTGAGTGTTATTTACTTCTCTCCTAATGACATCCTGCTGAACAATTATCTTCTCGGCTCTCGTTAAAATTGTTCCTACTTTAATATTGCCATTCTTTCCAGTGATATTTAGAATAGGAACTTTGGATATTCCTCCTCCGTCAGTGCTGACAATACATCTCGGCATTAGTCTTCCGTCTTCTCGAATCCTTCCTTCGAGAAAAGTATCCTCATTAGGAAAAATGGTGCTTACCCATACAAATCCGACATAATTTTTTGGTATTACCTTAGCCTCTTTTGCCCAAAGTGGAGTTTTTGCTTCCTGTTCTGGTGTAATTTCACTCATTTCATTACTTGCATGCATGAATGTCATCTCATATCGCTTGCTCTCGCATACAACTCATACTGTATACGGCTGTCCCACAATCAAAAGAATCTACCGTGCTTCGTTTGGTAAGACGTGAATTCTGACCTTCAGGCCCACACCGTCGATTACAAGCTCAGCTTCAAGCTCTCCAAGCGTGCGCACTTCTCCGTTGCCATTGCCCATAAGCTGATCGCTTGACTCACGATACTCAAGGCTCAAACTCCTTCGTTGCGCCCTCCCTTAAAGCCACTGCTTCACTTCCAGGATCAACATAGTTTTTCAGAAATTTTCGGCCGATATATGCTTTTTAAAAATATTTTAGCCTTTTCTTATTATCACTCTGGATATGCAGAACCTTCTTGGAACTATTTGCTTCTGTTGCCGATTCGCTGCTGTTTTTCTTCGACCTGCAATCCTTTGAAATGTGACCAGGCTAGTCACACAAAAAAAAATCTGCCCGCTTCGCGGGCACAGTCTCATCGCGCGCGTAGCGCGCGGCTCGCTTCGCTCGCAAGTTTGAGCGCGCAACTGTTGGATCTCGCGCTTCGCGCTCGATCATATATTTATCTCGCGCTTCGCGCTCGATTATGTGTTCACCTCGCGCTACGCGCTCGGGCGTACCTACACCGCGCTTTACGCTCGGTTCCTCTAGATTTTTCAACTTCGTGTTCGACTTCGATGAAAAGAAAAAGTTTGTTTGCAAATATAATACAATTATCGAAACCTCTAAATATTAAGTGATTGTTATAATTGTTTTTATTTTAAACTGAAAAGGAACTTTATTTACTCAAGGTTCTATCGACCTTAAGGAACACATTCTCATCCAGACTCGGCTCGGTTCTGTGCACCGTATAGTAGTATATCATTAAGCCATTTCCCTTTCAGGGTAGGCGTGACACTACCCGATTCGGGTAGTGTTTCTAGGTGGATAGTTTTCTTGTAGTTATAAATAACTACAAGTTTGGGCTCACCACACCCATAATATGCCAACAGCACAAAGTATTCTCGAATGGTCACCCATCCAAGTACTAACCGCGCCCAACGCTGCTTAACTTCAGTGATCTGACGAGAACTGCTTTTTTCAGCGTGGCATGGCCGTTGGTATGATAGAAACAAAAAAGTTTGAGCGCACTTACGGCGCGCGATTTGGTGAATACACTGAGCGCGCACTTTGTGCTTCGTGTTATATGTTCTTCATATACAAATTACTAAATTTGTATTTGATTTCAAATGAAAAATAATGATATTGATTGACAAAAATTGATTACAAGTTTTTAAATCTTTTTTGAATGCACAATTTTTGTTCATTTATCTGTTTTCGTACCTTGAGTTGTTTTTTTCAAAAATTAGATTTTTTTTACTGTCAATGTTATTTTCCCGAATAAAACAAAAACTACGCATCCTATCGAAACATGATTCACAACAAATTTGTACCTCTTCCTTGGATGAACAAATTTTGTTCCTGTCATTTTTTTCGTAGCTCGTGTTATTCGTCTAAAAATTTGATTTTTCTATTTTCAATGCTGTTTTTTACGAATAAAACAAAAACTACGCGTCATATCAAAAAGTGAATGATAAGAAATTTGTAGATCTTTTTTAGTTGCACAATTTTGGTTGAATGGTCTTTTCTCGTATCTTGCATAGTTTCACAGCAAAATGGAATTTTTGATTTTTCATTATTTTTTTGTGCGATCAAAATTTGAATTTTTTATTTTTCAAAAAATTCAAAAAGTTGTTATGAAAATATCATAGGGTGTTCAAGAAGCAACGTTTTTCTCCGCTTGACTTTTTTTCATATCGTGCGTTTTTTGGCTTAAAATGTTCATTTTCGTTTGTTTTTTGGAATTTTGAAAATGCTATAACTCCAGTAATTTTTTTTTAATCACGAAAAGTCATTAGAATATTTCATTCGTCATTTTGCGTACTACTAATAACCGTACATAGAATTTTCAAATCTTCAAAAAAAATGGTCTCAAAAATTTTCAAAATGTGCTCACTTTTTGAATTTTCATCCAAAATAGCTGGTTAACGAACTCGTTCTTTCTTTTTAGGCCATAAAAAAGTGTGCCAAAGCTCAATCAAATCTGATCATTTTTTCGAAAGTTATCGTGGCTACAGACAGACAGACTGACAGACAGACAGACAGACTACAGACAGACAGACATCTTAGTAAAAATCGTTTTTTCTAGCTCAGGGGGTCTCAAAACGTGGAGATTTGATGAAAACCGACTATGTCAAATTTTACATAAAACCAATACCTTCTCATTAGAATGAGAATGTAATAGAATGAGAATGTAAAAATTATTATTTTTAGGCTTTATACATGCACTCGCAGCATGTCCTTCTTCTTTACAGTTAAAGCACGTAAATTTCTTTGTGATTTTCTAACTGGCCTTAGTTTTGTTCCCTTTATTTTCAAATTTTGAACGTGATTTCTCTTCATTCAAAATGTGCGTTGCGCCCTTTAAATGTGGCAATAATTTGCTTCCAGATGTGTAACGAGACAGTGGACCCAAGTAGTCCCTAGTCCGATTATTGTTTAAACCGTCAACTATCTATTCAATGGCTTCTTTATTAGACATTCCCGCTCTATTACATTTTGCCAACTTTTGGTAATAGTACTCGGTTATGTCTTGCCCTGGCTGCCGTTTAAAATTCTGAGCTTCTTTCCTTCTTTTCAGCTCACTGTCTTCGCATGGAAATTCTTCAATAAAAAGCTCCTTCCACTCTACCCAAGTGCGTCTTACCGCTGACAAACTATTGTGCCATAATCTAGCGACACCTGTTAACTTGAACAGAGCGTAATGGGTTCTAGCCACCTTGTTCCAGTGATATAATTCAGCGTATTCCTCTATTTTTTCTATCCAGTGAACAATACCAATACCGCCTTTGACAGGATCAAAGGTTGCTACAACCTCAGGTATATCCCTGTAATGGACTCCTCTTTCTTCTGCGTCGTCCATACTGCCGTACAAGCTGTTGCTATCCGCGTAATACAGGAACCCTAGTGAAAATAATCCGCCAGGGTGCTCTTGGGCTTAGCTCTCTCGCTAGTGAGTTGGATATCTTCAAGGTTATAAAAAAAGGCAAGGTATTACAGATAATTATCAATGTTCCTTCATATCATCAAATTAATGACAATAAAATTTTGCCGATACGGAGGAAACCGTGCTAGATTCTTTACAGGATCGCCTACGTGGCCTCTTAGGACGTGTATATGTTCCCGTAAGGGTTCCCTCGTTTCCTGCATGTTCCTGTACACGTTTATGTACAGGTTCGTGTCTCAATTTCTTATAGTCCAGGGAATGAAGGATTTTTTCACCACAAAATTTTAGAATGAAAACGAGGTATGCCATCATGTAGTGTTGATGCCTGGGATGAAGGCTTGTATGTATGCAGGCAAAAATATGTTTTCATAAGGAATTGCGCAATGTTCAAAGTTGGCGAAATCATGTTTTTGGGAGATTACAATCAAGGTAATGATTTGCGAAAAAAAAGGTTAATTATAAATTGAAGGTCTTGAAAAGATCTTTAATTTGGTAGGTCGCACATTGAAATTGTTTGATTTGTTCCTTCACAAAGTAATAAATAGTTTTTGAGAAAAGCTATTCGTTTATAAAAAAGGTACCGTTGTTGCGGTGGGGCTAACTTTTTTTTAAGGGGTCGCAAAGCCATAAAAGTGGACAAATTTCAATCCTGGAGAGTTATAGTGTCATGTACGCTTAGCAGCTAATTGATTTTAGAGTATCAAGTACGTTAAAAATGACTGCAAAAGAATAGTATGTTTTTGTCTCGTAAACAAATGGAATAACTTCTGTAATTTTCATCCTAAACAATCGCGGTTACATTCACTCAAACCTTACAATGTGTGTATGATTTTAAAATGAAAATATTACCTTTACGTTAATTGGGGGGGGAGTTAATTTTTTTTGTTATAACAATTATTGCAGTCATAATTTTCAAGATAAGGCTAAAATTGGTAAATAGTAATAACTGGATACTGATACTAATTGTAATAAAATTGTCAGAAAAATCAGTTGCGAAAATACTGTTTAGAATAGCGGTTTATTTTAAGACCAAGGTCGGTCGTAGTCGGCCTGGTAGACGCTGGCGCTGAAATTGAATTCGTGCGTTAAAAATGTAACATGTAAGCAGCATTTCATTATTTTTAAGTTTATTCAATAATGTTACAAAAAATGTTTACTGAATGCAACATTTGTTTTTCAATAAACTCAGGGAATGTCGTGTTCATGAAATTTGCTGAAGTACATTTTCGATTTGTAAACTTTTCGGTATCCCCAGATTTGCCCCGCATCAAGTTGAAGATTTTTATTTATTTGATGATTATCTACGTATTGTTTCTCGGAAGGTGCACATAGCAGCTGCTGGATGATTCACGCAGGTCACTTTGTCAGTTTCGGCTAAGGACCAACACTGCGTACATCGTGTAATTTCTTAAGCAAAAAGTTAAAGGAGGTGAATTGTTGCAATATTTCAAGTTTGTGATAAAATTCTGCAGTTAATGTGCGATTTCTTGTGATAAGTGTAGTGTGTGATGTCGCACCCAACTGCTTTTCTCTTGATCCTTAATTTCTCAATTTTTCCACAGAAGGTTATGACCCAAGTTTATTGAAAAACAAATGTTGCATTCAGTATACATTTTTTGTAACATTATTGAATAAACTTAAAAATAACGAAATGCTGCTCACATTACATCGAAGAATTATATCAACAATTGTACAATTTGTGAAAATATTAAAAAGTACAATTACCTTTTAAGCATAAGACGTGCTTTTTCTGAGCTTTCAATGCAAAATTTGTAATGAGCGCAAAAAGTTAGCTGAAATTAAAAAAAACAACATTTCGATATGTCCATTCTTTCATGAGATTTTTCCAATTGTTACATTTTGAACGCACGAATTCAATTTCAGCGCCAGCGTCTACCAAGCTAAAGCAGCTTTCCCCACTCCGCCACCATACCCTGCGACCGACCTTGGTCTTAAATAAACCGCTATTCTAAACAGTATTTTCGCAACTGATTTTTCTGACAATTATATTACCTTTAGTATCAGTATCCAGTTATTACTATTTACCAATTTTAGATGTGTATCTTGAAAATTACGACTGCAATAATTGTTATAAAAAAATAACTCCCCCCCCCCCCCAATTAAGGTATAGGAAATATTTTCATTTTAAAATCATGCACACATTGTAAGGTTCGAGTGAATGTAACCGCGATTGTTTAGGATGAAATTTACAGAAGTTATTCCATTTGTTTACGATACAAAAACGTACTATTCTTTTGCAGTCATTTTTAACGTACTTAATACTCTAAAATCAATTAGCTGTTAAGCGTACGTGACACTATAACTCTCGAGGATTGAAATTTGTCCATTTTTATGGCTTTGCGACCGCCTTAAAAAAAGTTAGCCCCACCGAAAGAACGGTACCTTTTTTATAAACAAATAGCTTTTCTCAAAAACTATTTATTATTTTGAGCTCAAATTTTACATATACTCTCAGCTTAGCAAAACACATATTTTCAGGGACTTTAATAGATGTGCATACACTTTTTGCAAAAATAACTAGATTTTGCAAAACGGCTATTTCTGCCGGTTTTTATTACTTTGTGGGGGAACAAATTAAACAATTTCAATGTGCGACCTACCAAATTAAAGATCTTTTCAAGACCTTCAATATATAATTAAACTTTTTTTCGCAAATTAATACCTTGATCGCAATCTCCCAAAAACCTGATTTCGCCAACTTCGAACATTGCGCAATTCCTTATGAAAACATATTTTTGCCTGCAAACATACAAGCCTTCATCCCAGGCATCAACACTACATGATGGCATACCTCGTTTTCATTCTAAAATTTTGTGGTGAAAAGGCACCTTTTTGATCTTCGTTCCCTGGACTATTATGCTGAACCCGTAACGTTTCTTGTACGAGATTTGGCCATAGTTCTGGCAAATGAACACATACAGAAACAGTCACGGGATCCGGTACAGGGGTTTTCAACAAGGAATAAGAATTGTTCCTTTTCCCTAGATAAAAAAGTATTTTAAACAACTGTACTGTAAATAATACAGTAGAAAAAAATTGTTCAGAATAAGGAATAAAAATCTATCTATATTGATGAAAATAAATTTTCAACATTTCAAAGATGAACATTTTTCAATTATGTTGTTTATATATTTTTCAATCTTTGGTCTTTTCGAATTCTTTTCTAATGTATTTTTACCAGTAGAAATTACTCAAGTATTCAACAGGTTTTTCAAACTGGCAAAAAAAATTTGTAAACACACAAATGACTAGAAGTAGAAAACTTGGTTAAGAAATATCGCTACTGTTAGAGTGCACTTTCGTTCAATATTCGCGAGATACCCATATATGTAATATAAACAGTTTTTAATAATAAATAAAATCCCTTGTTTTACGGAAAAACCCCTTTTTTTTACCTAAAATTGAACTATTCGCTGTTACAATTTAATTTTGTTTTAGATCCATGTAGGAAAAGACAACTGGCTTACTGCAAAAGAATACGCAACTTTTTTATGTTCAGTATCTAAAGTTCAGCACTACGTTCAGAATTTGGCCGTAGCTCTTTTCAGTTACAACATATTACTCTGATCCACAGTGACGGGCAAGGCCAGTAATCGAGCAAAAGAACGAAAGTACCTCCTGAAGGAAGTCTAGATGACGAAACGATTATGCTTTGCAGAAGTAAAGAACCTCCATGAACAAGTTAATATTATCAGCCAAAATCTATTTTTGATAATATATGACTAACATGCAATTATGTGATCAGAATGCAAAATTCAAAATGCTATATCTCTCACCAAATGAAAATGGGATTGATCCCAAAAAATTCACTGAAACAGATTTTTTTGAACTTCTATAGTTTCCTAGTTTTGCTAAAATACTTTGCATAACGATTCCATTTGCTTTAATAAAAAAATAGGCTAATTTAGCGAGTAAGGCTTTGGTTGTTTATTTTGTTTATGTTTTAAACTGCATTTTGCGGACTTTTTCTCAAATTATGGACTTGGTGTTGATTTTCTTTCAAAAATAGACAAATTGAAACAACTTTTTCCAGAAATGTATGAATGGTGGTTGCAAAAGTACAGAAAATATTCGGAAGCTGAAGCAGATAAAAAAGCTGAGAAACCTACATTCTACATTGGGCAAAAAATTGCCAGCTTCAAAATAACTCAAAGTACGTACTGCATCCCAATTTAAAAAAAAATAGTTTATATAATTTTAGATGTACTATATATATATTTTCCACGATATCAGGTGACAAGAGAGAGAACATCCAAATCCAGCATTCTGATTATTACATGGATGACTAAGGCGAGGACCAAGGTGAAAATAACCCATCAGAGAATGCTTAAAGTCCATTGGAAGATATTCAAGACCCTGGTCAATTGGGAGATGTTCAAGGCGAAGGCATATTGGGAGATTTTGAAGGCAATGGCCAATTGGGAGATTTTCAAGGCAATGGGTCATTGGAAAATGTTCAAGGCAATTACCCACTGGAAGATCTGCAAGGCAATGGACCATCGAAAGATGTTGAAGGCCCATTAGAAGATGATCAGGACGATGGGCTTCCTAACACCGGGAATTTGGAACCTCCGAGTGATCAAGTGATCGGAGATACCGTCATGGATCATAGCAAAATCGAGAAATTCACAACGGCAAAAATAATGTAAACTCCGGGTACACAGACGGGCAAGTGGCAGGACCACAGTTTGTTAATGTTGTTGAAAATTTCGAGGATTTTGAATGTGTCTTACCGAGTAACAGTATTCGTATAAACGGAAGTTAACCTCTTACAGGCATTTCTTTAATATAATATCTTATCTATATTTTTATATCTACATTATTATTAAACTTGATCTCAAAATACCACAAGTATCTTATCGAGAGCCTTATCGATCTTCTATATTTATGTAATCAAAAATTAGCCTCAACGGCATTCTTTAATATAAGATCTTATCAATATTTGTCTATCTACATTATTATAAAAAATAGATCTCAAAATACTTAAAGTGCCTTATCGAAAGCATTACCGAGCTTCTATATTCGCGTACATCAAAATTAGCCTCTTATGTGCATTTTTATAATATAGAAGTGTTATAGATTTGATCTGTATTCACCCATCGAAAAATATTAAGATAACTAAAAGGACTGTTATTAAACAAGTCATCTCATCTCATATGTCTTTCATTTGAATAAAATTGGTCCAAAGTACAATACAACCTACTTTTTCATGTGTTAAATAATACTTTAAAAATTTGCATTGAATTGAAAATTTCCAATTAAATTCTATTTTTTTATTACATTCATTTGAAAACTGACAACTCAATTCAATTTGTATCATTCCGTAATGATGAAATGCCACCAATTGCATACTTACGATTCAAATACATTGCGTCAATTCAAATCCATTGAGGTATATTCAATGATAGTTCTACAAGTTGCATTTAATTGAAAATGCTCATTTCAACATTTCCAATTAGATATAATTGGCATTTTTTATTTGCAGGGAGATTCTTTTGTCATTGATTCTAAATTTAAAATTGTTCTCATGTGATTTTGTATCAAAAGCCTTTTATTATTATAAAGCCTGCATAACGCGTCCCAGGCCACTTGATGATTGGTTGCTGAAAACTCTAATGTTTCGATAACTTGAGCTGCACTATCTTTAAATGTCACTAGCAAATAATGGAATTTCTTTATTTCACTAACATCTTAATTTTTATTAATTAAATACTCAAAGGTATATATATGTATAAAGCCTAGCCAGCAAGAGAGCTTGCCGCTGAATTTTAGCTCAACAGTGAACTCATCAATTTTAACTTGTGTTTCTTCGTGCACATCATAAGCAGTTTTAATTTTTGCTAACCGTTCGTTAGTTTCTAATTTGTTAATATCACCTAACAATATAATAATATATTTATTTTCGTTTTCACGGAGTAGACAAAAAAATTTCAAGCATGGCCAATGCTTAGGAAGACCGATAAACACCGAGGGGCTACTCACTACGAAATCTCGAAATCTTAAAACTGTGAATGCGGCAATCTGTATTGAATTCTTATAGAGATTTCCAAGATTTCGTTGAGATTGCCGGGAGTTCCGAGATTTCCGACGCTGCTCGCGATCAGAACTCACGTGAGATTCTCCTTGGATCGGCTAAATTCGGCGGCTGTCGGATTCAGTCAGGTGTTCGTTCCACGCACAGAAGCGTATGTCGGAATGCTCCACACCACCTCACCTCTGTCCACACTTGCCAAAGATTTTCAATATTTCTCACGAATGCTAGATTGCTGACAGATTTCCAAGAGTTTCTCCAAGAATTCTCTTAAAATTTCCCGCGCAGCACTCTAAGATTTCTTAATGAGTAGCCAGACCCTCGACAAACACCACATTTTTTCAGATTATATCTATGGTAAAAATGTATAGCTAACTTAAAGACTTTAAAATCAAATTCTATTGCGAGATTATCGAATTATCGAACGAATGGTGTGTGAAGTTATTCAAAAAATATATTTCTTTACTTGAAAGGACTGTTTATTGGACATGAATCATTTCACTTAATTTACAAAAAGAAATATATCTTCCAAGTAAATAAATTAATTACGTTCTACTAAAATAACAGTACCAACCCCCTCATATGAAAGAAATATCTCTTTCACTCAATTAATATTGCTTTTAGTTATCTCAATATTTCTTTCATTCATAGAAACCAAAATATTTGTTTCACGTATCGCTGAATTACTTATTTCAAATAGATAGTTTTTTTAAATTTAGATGCTCAATATAATTGAACTAAAGAAATATTTCTTCGGATGAGAAAACGAGATTCAAGGAAACTAGGTTCTTAGTTTGAAAGCTTTCAATTCTTTGGTTTAATTATCTCACATTCTCAGGCCAAAATATTTCTTTGTTTCAAAGAAATAGCGTCTAAAGAAATGACTTCTTTGAATCAATACACGAGTTTGTTGCCTTCAAACAGTATTTGGTTTTTTGGCTCAAAGAAATGGAATCGAAGAAATGCATTTCTTTGAATCCAAGAATTTTTGTTTGTGTACTGACCGACACACACACACACAATTGATGCGAAACTTGGTGATTCAATTTTGTTGAATTGTTCACGATTTTCTTAAGGAAATGTTAGTTTATTGAACAATTTATCTAATACGGCGTTGATCGCCGATTAAGCTATTATTGTAGATTCACTTTTACACGATAAATTGAGCTTGAGATCCGTGCGACCGCTTGGCCGAAAATCAGTTTGATACGCGACAATTAGCACTATGCGTTTTGATGAATTTTATAGTCTTTTCGGTATTTTTGGACCAAAATAATTGTTCACAAATACTTGTCTGACGACAATCAGCTCGAAAGAAAGTATATTCGCCCTATTGCTTTAGAAGAAAGGTAGTAGAATAGAGTATTGGTAATAAAGTTTTGAAGCATTAGAGATGGAATTGGTGTTGTGAATGTTGTGTCGATAAGCAGTACAAATAATTTGAATTTAAATTTTGGATACGTATAACACGGAAAAAAGTAGATAGTTAGAATCACTTTTATGTATTGTTTACTTTAAGTTTACTTGTTCGCATTGTACAAGAAACAATTCAAATAGTTTTTGATACTGAATGAGATAGTGATCTCAAAATATCCAAAACCTAAAATCAGCATTACTACTTCAAATTGTAAAAAGAAAGATTACTAGAACAAGTAGCTTCAATAACTATTTGAAATAGTACATTTGAACATGTAAACTGTATGAATAACTAATTTTCATAGTAAGCAAAGAATTGTGAGTTTGACTTTTGCAAGTGAGTTCGATCTCCTTTTTCGCATTGCAATAAGCACACTGCGCGAGATTGTTAGCTTTACTATTTGAAATTGTAAGTAACTTCAGTGGCACAACTAGAAACGTGTAGACCCCTGTGCAACATGTTTTAGGCGGTCCTTTTGAAACTAAAAAAGAAGGACCACTTATAACTTGCTTATCAGTAAAACAACAGATTTTCGCTTCTCAATCTATAAGACAGACCGCGCACTGACATTTTACAAAATGAAATAAATGATCGGAAACTATTTTATAATGTTTTCTTTTTTATCATAATATTAGTTGAGATAATTATTAAAAATGAACATAGTGAATAACTTTAATTTATACTTCAATACTGTTTTTTTGTTTTGTACAAAATTTTCAGAATTTAAAAATATTCTGAAGCATTATATGTATAAAAAAATACTTTTTTTACATTATTTCTACTATGGAATTTTCTGCTTATGATATTTTTAATTTCCTATAACACTAAAAATGATTAGGATCGTACTTGATTAAGCCACCTAGGTTCAAATATTATATTATTTGGAAGAATTTTTTTTTAGTAGAATAATACATTGTTTTCGACATATCATTTTCTGAAACAATAATGAGAAAATAATTTGTAATAAAATTTTAGTTTAAATTAATTTCCAATTTCAACGTAGTAATAATTTTTAGAAACCTTTTCACATTGATATTTGTAGAAATTACTACCATTTTATGAAAAAAAAATATTTTCTCATTTTTTTTCAGATCTCCAACAAACACAAAATCTATCATACTACTGTGATATCGCGATCTTTAATATTACATGGATCACAGCGTAAAAGGAGCTGAAAAAAGGGGAAATAGGGTGGGTTTCTCACGAAAAAGGGGAAAGACTAAACATTTATTTTCATATGTCGAAAAGAACAAACCACCTTTTCGTAAGAAATGATACATTTTAAAATAATTTTTCAATGATTTCTGCCATTAAAGATGTATTTTTAAAATTTGGATATACTTAGATCGTTGGAAATCCATCCAGAGTGATATAAAAAAGTCCGGGAAAACAAGTAACATAATTTTTGAACAAAATAGTTGAATTGTTGAATTAAGAACATCAGTTTTTAACCAAAAATCGAGTAGTTACATTTTCGTTTCAAAAAATTAATTTTCAATTTAAAAAACTGAATTTTCTCCCAAATTGTTGAATTTTGAAGCCTTAAAGAAGAATTTTCTACAATGCAGTTGATTTTTCAACACGAAAATATGAATTAATGATTAAAAAGTTAATTTTCAACCAAACATTAAAATTTTTTGTTAAAAAACCTAGTTTTTAACAAACAAGAAAAAACTTTAACTAAAATGATGAATTTTTAACTAAGAAATGAATTTTTAACAAAGTAGTTCAAAATTCGACCAATTAGTTGAGTTCTCTACCACACTATTGAATTTTCCAGAGAAAATTAAAAATTTCTACTAAACAGTTGAATCTTTAATCCGAAAACACGAATTTTCAACAAGAGTTGAGTTTTCAAACAAAAAAGATTTTTTAGCCAATAAAGAAAAAAAATTTTATTCAAAATGTTGAATTTTAAAGCAAGAAGATTATTTTTCTACCAAAAAGACAGCTTTTCAACAAAATAAATATATTTTCAACCAAATATTAGATTTTCAACCAACTTTCTGCCAAAAAATATAACTTTTGAACGAAATTTGAACTTGCAATCAAATAGTTGAATTTCCGACTGAAAAAGATCAATTTTCAAATACAAATGGAATAGTTCAATTGTTAGTTCAAAAAAATTAATTTTCAACAAAAAAAAAGTTTCAACAATAGTTAAATTTTCAAGTAGAGATTTAAAAAAATTAAAAATTGCTCAAGTTAGAACATTTAAAATTGCAGTAGATGAATTTGGAATATTCCATTTTTTAATTAGGTATTTAACTTTGTACATTTTAACTAAAATGCATTAATCTTCTAATACTTACTTAAAAAATACTATATATTTTGTAACTGTTCCAATTTTATATTGGATAATAACTTCTGTCTCCAGTTTTCGCATTTTCAACTTGCTTTCAAATGTTTCATCTTCAAATTTTTTAAAGAGTATTTATTTTTAATTGTCTGCACTTGTAACGTGTACCTTATTTATTCATAAATAATTTATTTAAGTGCTATAATTGCTTTAATCATTATTCAATAACGGGTACAATTTCAAATATCGTATATTTAAAGAGAAAAGGGGAAAAAGGGGAAGTTTTTTGAGAATAGGGGGGAAAAGGGGAATTTCAAGAAAAAAGGGGAACCTAAGAAAAACAGGGGAAGACTGTGCACCCTGATATTAATTTCTCGGAACCGAATATTTTTTGTTTGTTTTAAACAGTTTTTATTATAATTCAGCATCCCCATATCTCATGAGAAAAATTTTATTTGTGCAAAAAATTTAAATTTGAATCACTATTCAACGTTAGTCTCATCTTAAAATAGTGATTTCGATTTTGCATTTGATATATTATTATGATGTTTAAACTATTTTTCATTTATATATCAGTTATGTAAATGAATGTTGCGTTTTAAATAAAGTGAGATGATAACAAAATCAAAGTAAAAATTCCAAAACTTTCATTCGAAAACATTTTTTAAGCCTGAATTTTCAATAATACAAAATAAAAATGGTCAAACTCTTAATTTGTTTATCAACATTGTTTATATAATAATTAATTCTTTGAAATTTTTAGAGCATTATAGAAAAATGTCACCGGAAAGATATTCTTATCTAATTCTGTGAAAAATTGAGCCTATTCGTTGAAAAATAGCTAAACTCTACATTTTTAAATCTAAATTGTTTAAATAATTAATAATTCTTGTAAATTTACAAAACATAATAAAGAGTCATCGGAAAGACAATCTTAGTTGACTCCGCAAACAAATTGTTCTGAATGTGTTTATGAAAATTGTTTAAATAATTAATAAAGATACTTCAAAGCGGTTAAAAACTCAAAAATTAAACTGATGATGTTTCACTTGACGCGCTGTTTTCAAAGATTCCTAAATGCATTTTAAGTTTCCCTTAAACTTGTGATATTTCAGTTCAATTGGTATAAGTATTTCCATATTTCAAGCAGGAGAAAATTTGATATATATGTTTATATATGGTTCTTTATCGAATTTTAAAGAATTAGGTATGCGAAGGAATTTCCAATTGATTTTAATGGTTTGAAAGAAATTTCAAATCTTTTCTTTCTTGAAAATCCTGACATGTTGGGTTAGGGCTTCTTTTTGACAAATTCCAGGAATTAATTTTATGGTTTTTCCCTGAGTTTATTGTAATAATATTTTGCTCCCTTTTCAAAGAATTTTCACGCGATAAATCAGGGAAATGACGGTATTTCATAGGTTTTTTTTTTTAACTTGTCCGAGATTATCCCCCAAAAAAAAATCTTTCTAAATCACTCAATTTCCGAACTTTTAACTTCTATTGCCACGTTCTCCATTAGTAGGAATTTTCAATTGATTTTGATGGTTTCGAAGAAATTTCAAAATTTTCAAGAAATCCTCACATGTTAAAGCTTTTCGCAAATTGCCAGGGCACATATTAACTCCTATCAAATACAACGCTGCTGAAGTTTGGTAACCTTCTCAGCATAAATCACCAACCAATTGAGACTCTCGGTTTCCTTCCTCTGTCCTCACCTCCCCCCCCCCCACACAGTAACAGAAGTATTGGTGGGACTGACGTTACAGATAGACTATCCACCGTATGACGAATAATCACTTAACTTGGACATGATTTCGGCTCGCAAAACAAATTTCGCGCATAAAGGTGATAGTTGGGTGTACAATCTAAACATGAATAATACAAACAATAAAGTAGCCTCGGAATGGACTGAAACTTGGATTGACGAAATGCATACACACGGTAAACGTAAAGGTCGAGTTTCAGGCGATGAATGGAGACTGTGTGTCTGGAATGCTAGAGGAGTGAATGACCTTAAAGTAAGAGAACTACGAGAAACTATGCATGCAAGGAAACTAGATATTTTATGTGTACCTGAGACGAAGAAAAAGGGTTGCGAAAGTAGAAACATAGAAAATGGGGTGTTGAAAGGCAGTTTTGAAATATGGTCAGGAGTAGGTAGTGAATCAAATCGTAGTCAAGGGGTCGGTTTAATTATGAATGAAAAAGCAAGACAGCATCTCAATGATCATGATTTTGTATCTCCCAGATTGTTGTGGGCTAGAATGAAGGTAGGAATCAGAAGGTTATTTATCATAGCGTGCTACGCCCCAGTAGACAGTGAGCCGCGAGAAGTCAAAGACGCGTTCTGGGACACTTTAAATGACACAATAAGTACTTGCGATCAAGGTGAAAGAATAATTCTGCTAGGAGATATGAACGGATGGGCCGGCGTTCAACGTCAGGATACAGATACAGAAAGGGTACTAGGTAAATTTGGGGATCCAAAAAAAAATTATAACGGGGAAAAGTTAGTTAGCTTATGCTTAGAAAAGGGCCTATTTGTTACAAATACTTGGTTTCGACATAAAATGATCCACACTTACACCTGGTGTAAAGGAAATAACCGCAGTATAATTGACTTCGTTATTGCAGATGAAAGACTAAGAGAACTAGTTATAGATACAAGAGTCATGAGGGGATCCGAATGGAAACCTTTTAGTCTCCAGAATGAACTTAGGGCGGGGATGGAGAAGAAAGACAACCAAACAAACGAAACAAACGCGAATCAGGGTTGAAGATTTACAGAAACCGGAAGTGCGAATAGATTTTCAGAATAAGTTAAACGAACGCATAGATAAGTTAATTTGGGAGCCGCTTGAAAGGAATAAAGATATAGAGGGCGCGTGGACTTTATTACGGGATACCATTGTTAAAAGTGCGATTGAAGTGTGTGGTACGGCAGTGGTAGGGAGAAAGTCTGGCGATGTGTGGTGGAATGATGAAATTGCGGCAGCCCGAAAAGAAAAAGAAAAATCGCACAAAAAAACGCTGAACATGACAGGTCTTAGCGATGATGAGAGAAATAGGCTCAAGAATGATTACAGACACAAAAAAAGGAAAGTTAAACGACTAGTCAAAGAGAGTAAAGAGAAAATCAGAACAGAAGAAGAGAACAAAATACAAAACTGCTTTGGAGGAATAATGAAACTACTATATAAACAGTTGAAGGAAAGTAAAAGTACAGAGTTTGCCAGCATGAGAAACAGCAAAGGTGAAATGCTATATGTTATAGACGGGATAGTAGACGCTTTAAAAGACTCTTTTAAAGAACTATTAGAAGGTGAAGATTATATGTGTAAGGCTCTGTGCGTGCAATTGTGTAAGAATAAATCGTAAATTAAGTGCAGTAATCATATATAAAATAATTTTTTCCTTTTCAGATCGATCGACATTTTACATCATTTTTGTTGTCGAAAGTTTCGAGCTAATCTATTTATAAATCGTGTATAGAATGCGTGCAGTGTATATATACATATACATTAGGGTGGTCCAAAAAACGCTTTTCGAGGTACAGGGCAACCCCCCCCCCCAAAAGTTTCCATTTGCGAAAAAAAAAAATCCCTAATTTTTTTTTTTTTGAAATTCGAATATTAACACGTGCCACCGGGCACTTCAAAATCCCATTTGGTTAACATGGGGAAATGTTGTATTTTCGAAAAATTGAACTCATACTTCAGGGTTTGATCGAAACGTGCCAAGCTTTCTAGAGATTGAAGAGGAGTACCTATGAAATAAAAGCATACTAATAACTTTTATTTTTAACCCCCCCCCCCACCCACGGCACCCCAAATATGACCAAAAAATAAAAAAACTACATTTTTACGTATTATTGTTACTTTTTAGCAATTTCCGTCGACTTTTTCATACAAATAATTACTAATGGACAATTTGAATATTTCCCATTACTTTTGGAACAATTTTTAATCGTTTAAATAAATGCAACTTATTTAAACAATTATTTATTCCCAAAAAATGTAAAAAATAATCGTATTTTCTGATTGAAATGTAATAGTTTGTTATTGTTTGGAGTAGTAATTTTTTTTTAACATTATGTATTTATTTAAACAATTACTTATTGTTTATTCTCAAAATTTCTAAAAATTGACCCAGAGATGTCCACTTTTTTCTCAAATTGGTATCCCATGCTACTTTTTGTTGAATAATTATATAATTTTGATACATATCTTTTAATGTTTAATAAATTTCTATTTGTTTAAAAAATTTTGATTTGCTTAAGCAGTTTTTTTCGATAACTTAAAAAAAATAAAATAAAATACATATAATTGTTTTTCTGACTGTATAGTGTATAGAAAGAATATATTAACCATTTTTTAATGGTGACGGCGCTCGCTTTAGCAACCCTGCGTTGGACTGTCGCTCACACGCACGTCTGTTTATACCGCGCTCCTGATTGGTCCAGCCTAAATATCTTATAACTTAAAAACTAAAACTTCAACTGATTTTTGGAAAAGGAATTTTACATTTATTTTTTTTATTTTTATACAGCTATATAAGTCCGGACACTTGAGTCTGGGACACCCTGTATATATTCAAGAGTTGAGAGCGGTTGTTTTACAAGCTTCAGCGAATCATCTACGAGCTAACACTTCCTCACCTCCCCGTCAAAATACTCTATTCTGAAATCTGACAAACACATTTAAGTTTTTCTAAAGTTCAATATTAACGTTTCGCTTCAGTGAATTCTATAAATATTGTAATTCTTTTATCGAAATAGTGCAACACTCTTATTACTTTTTCGAAATAGTAGTAGAGTAGTACAATATTAAAATTCGATCCCATTTTTATCAAACTTCAAAACTGAAAGTCTTTCCGTGTATAAATATAAAAGATGTATAAAACAGATATATCTTCAGATTATTATTTCAGACAAAATCCCGGGTGCTGAATTCCACATCCAGCTCGCTCCCAGGTGTAGAGTGTTCCATACATTCCATACAGGAGTTGCAGCTCCTGAAAAACTATCTGTATTCGAAAATATATATGAAAACAATACCGTAGAGTGCAATATGCGTTGACTTAATTATTTTTGTTGATTTATCTCAAGAAATATACAATATTCACAGTATAATCAAGTCAAAAGTCCTAAGAGGTAATAATTTTGCTACTGTTCCGGCAGCCACTACGGTAGTGATGTCGACGCATCTAAACATCTTCATTATTGATGCAGCAGTAACTTCACATTACTAGAAATTTGTATATAATGGTGCAACGTACATATGTAATGCGCTGAGCAGCACATAATAGCGATATCATAAGATGCGAACCAATAGCAGCAATTGTATGGAAATATGTATATCTATGAATGAAGACACTTTCGTTTATGAAAGCAGATACTTATGTACCGGACACGGGCGTTGTAACATCCTGCCAGGGCCGGCGCAGCCCATATTTTGCATGTCTGGAGTTTGTAAAGAGGTTGGGAGTGGGGGGGGGGGGGTAGTTTTGTTTATTTTAAAGAGATGGTTCTTCTTCGTACATCATTACTGCAGATGAATGCGTTTATAATTTTATTTAAATCTAATTTGTCCAAACAATCTTGGTGAATATGTAATATCGTCAGATTATTTAGCCGCTTTTTCCCCATTTTCGATCTTATATAGGTTTTGATTACCACCTGCACAAAAAAGGCAATTGCGATTTGTTACTTGTGAATGAATTATATGAATATTAATATCAAAAGAAAATCTAAGGCTAACGAAACTGAAAAATTGTTAAAAAATGATAATTATCGTAATAACTAGGAAATTAGAAAAATGTTATAATATATAGCTCGCTAAAAAATATTCCTCAAAGTTTATTGACTTTTGGAGGCCTTTTTTGAAATATTTATGCAAATATAAAAAAAAGATTATGAAAAATTTCAATTGTTAGAAAATTTCAAAAACGATGCAAAATTACGAAAAAGCAATGGTTTTTTATAGAATATTTGTAGAAACATATTCACGATTGGCTTGCAAATGAAATATGTTTTTGTACGTGGAAAATAAGGAGACACATATTATTTTCTGTTATCATAGCGAAATTTATACATTCTTTATGGAAATTTAAAAATTTTAAGGATAAAATGAGCCTTTTGCCATTTTTAGTTTAAGAACGCTGCCATTTTTGCAATTTATGAGGTATCAAGGTTTTTCTTATTTCAGCTTATCCAGTTTTTTGCACTATTTCAAAATCCATCAGAAAAGTTCAAAAATAACACAAAATGGTGAAGTTAATTTTTGAAAAAAAGAAAAAAAAATTTTTAAATAATTTTCTGTTTTTCGAGAGAAATTTTTTTTTTTCAAATACTTGCTTTTTTTGCAATTTTTGAGATTTTATGGTTTTGCTTGTTTCAGTTTGTCCACTTTTTCTTACTCTTTTGTAACCGATGAAAAAATGAAAAAATAATTATATCGTTATGTCCAATAAAATAACATTTTACTGATCTTAAGTAAAAAATAACAGTAAAATACAATAAATGCGAGAACAGTAAAAATATAGAATTTTCTTTCTCCCGAATTATCTATCACTCCTAAAAATTTCCACGAAAAAAAAGGTAACTGTTTTAACAAAAATCGCGTTTTAATCGTCTTCGTAAGAGTGAAAAAACTTGACAAACTGAAACAAGAAAAACTTAAAATCTCAAAAATTGTAAAAAGGCAAGGTTTCGAAAATCAAATAAATAAAAAAATTTTCTACCGAAAAATACAAAATCCAGCCGATTTATTCTGAAATTAATCAAATATACGAACCAATATATTATTCTTAAACTTATTAAAACTACGGTTTTCGGTATCGCAGTCAGTTCCCTTCTTCTTTTGAGTAGTATTTAAGAATTTATTCTTATTTTCTACATTACAATTATTATTCTCGCTAACATTAGAAGAGCTAACGCTATTAGCGGAATTGCTATTTTCTTCTTCTATCGATGGAAGAAATTATACCTGCAAATTTGAAATGTTGAAATATACGAGCGAAAACTTTCTTGTCAGAAATCGCCAGAATTCCTGATTTTTCTTACTATTCCTAACTTTTCTGTAATAGGATTTTGAGTACACTGTTAAAAAAATCTGATCGAAATTTGATATACATGTGAGTAAAGTCATTTGCACATACTGTACATTAATTTTAATATACCATTATGTTGTAAAATTAATATACATCATGTATATTAAAGTCGGTAAAACAGAATGCGTGAAAACAACAAGTCCTTTGATACCTTCAGATCTTGTCAAATTTTAAAAACTAAAGCAATAACCTTACATTAGTCGACTAAATTCTTACTTACAATTAAAGTGCAACGTACGGGTAGAATTATTCCTAAAATTCGCTGCGAACGTTAGAATTATAACGTGAGTACAGGTGCTTGGAGGTTAGGTTTCTTAATTATTTGTTTAATTGAACTTGTCTCTGAAAAACCAGTGTAGTTTACATTCATCTAGGAGAAAATATTCTTTTTGATCATTTATAATTGAAAATTGCTGCCAGAATTGTTTTTAATTTTTGTAAAGTGCAAATATCGGACTTTTCTGATAAATGATCAATATGCGGTATATGAAATTTAATAACATAGTCTCTTAATGGCGATTCCGTATACCTAGGTTTTAGATTTAATATACAAATGTATATTAAATGTATAATAAAATTGCAAACATTTTTAACAGTGTAGTATAAAAAAAAGTGTATTTGAAGAAAAAAACAATTCGGGTTATTTTGAGAAATAGAATTTTGAAAATTTTCGGAAAAAAGGTTCTGATATAAAAAAATGAAAAATTAAAATTTGAACATATTTGTTTCGCAAAATATCTGAGATGTTTTTTTCTTCTTATAAGTTGTGCAAGTTTAAAAAAATTGAAGAGCTGATGGTTTGACGTTTCTCAATCCGGTGTGGAATATGTAAAAGAATCGATAACTATTTTTTTTTTTTAATGATTATTGTAAAAAACAATATATTATAAAACTTTAAACTTTCGATTTTCTGCATCACAGTCTATTTCCTTCTTCTCTTGAGTGTTTACGTTTTCACTCCTATTTTCGAAATTACAATTTTTATTCTTTATTTCTTTATTTCTTACGCAGAAAAAAATTGTCTAAAAGCTGCGTTTTTTTAAATCACTTTTTCCTCCTTCAACTTCTTTTCTCTTTTGCTAACATTCGTGCCTGACAATCACTTCGTTTAGGTTTAACCCTTTTGATTTTAAAAGAGTGTTCTCAGTGCAAAATGCAATCTAAAACTGAGGACTCTGGCTTAACCTACTGAAAAAACCAGCGTCGGATCCGGAGTCGTATCCTAATAGGATCCAACGCCGGATCCGAATAGGATCCTACTAGAAAAATTTTCAAAAATTTTTAATAAACTTTCGCAAATTATCATAATTGTCGCATATTTAATACTTTCCAAATAAAAAATGGTCAGCACAATATATATATATATATATATATATATAGATATATATATATATATATATATATACGTATTTCATAAAGGAGAATCTGAATCTGTGATAAAAAATTGGGGTTCTCATTTGAAATTACAAAATTACCCCCACTCCTGCCTCCTGGGAGGCAGTTTTTATTACGGATATTTTCTTCATAGGATGGGTATTTTTTGAGATATTTCGATGTCTCAAGTTTAAAAAAACACTGAGTATATTGTGCTGACCGTTTTTTATTTGGAAAGTATTAAATATGCGACAATTATGATAATTTGCGAAAGTTTATTACAAATTATTTAAAATTTCCCTAGTAGGATCCTATTAGTATCCGGCATCGGATCCGGTGTCGGATCCGGTCCCAAATTCCGACAACGGTTCCGGCATCGTTTCCGACGCCGGTTCCGGCGCGGGTTCCGACTACGGTTCCGGTGCCAGATCCTATTAGGATACGACGCCGGATCCTAATATGATACGACGTCGGATCCGATGCCGGTTTTTTCCGTTTTTTTTATAATTGTGTTTCTGTTCGTGACACAGGTCAATTGTCAAAGTAACCGAAATGAGTGGAAATAACTATAACCATAGGGGGAAATCCGGTGCCCAGACTGACGGGCTCGGCGTGCACCCACTGTTGAGCGACAACTTGATAACAGAAAATTCAGAACTATAAACATCAAAATTTTACATGTCCATGGTGACGGCCCATGCAAATATAGAAGTTTAAATTCTTCATCATAGGTCAGGTACTTAGTAAAGGGCGTGAAGCATACACAAAACAAGGTATCACGGATACCATTGCCGAAAGCAGAAATCGAAAACGAACAGTGCAGAACCCAGACAAGAGATATATTTTTGAAGCAAATGTAATTTTTTTTATCTTTCTGTCCAGTTTTCCATGTATGGAATTTCCATTTTTGGAAATTTACATGTCTGGAGTTCTCCATGGCACCCATGCTGGCTGCGCCGCCCCTGCATCCTGCTATTATGTGTCCTTACTTCTCGTCTTTTTTTAACTTTGACGTGCCCTCCCTCGCGTCTTCTTTCTTGAATTCTCGTTTGACTACATACGTTTACGTTTTGCAGCAATGTTCAAGTGCATAATTTGTTAATGGAATTAACATTACTAAATAAAATTTTCTCCCATATATTTGTAACAATACATTTTTTTAACAAGATGCAATAAAAATAGTAAAAAGTTATTTATTAGCTTTGGATCTATGGGAGAAGGTGTCCACAGCGATGCACAGAGTCAAAACCCAGCTAACCTGTTACCATCCTGAAAGGTTCCTGAATGATCACATGTTATCAGAGGAATTGTTACTTGTATCTCAGTCTCCTAGCAGGTAACGGCATAATCGCCGTAGTTTACTAGGGAGGCTTGTTTGCAACCGTTCCCTGTCAGACTAGTAACATGGCGGTAACAGCCGGCAGCGATCTTCATTTATACATATACATTTTGGGTCTAACCTCTATAATGTAATTTATTTTTCGTAAGGGTTCAGCTGATAAATATCTGTTTTTTTATAAAAGCTTTGTTCACATATTATCTCCCTTTTCTGGAACTTATTTATCGTTTAATTATGTTCCTTTCCAACATTTTTGCAAAAATATTCATAATTATAATTCCGAAACGATGTATATTTTGAGGTTAAGCTGTCATTGCACGTTGCGTTTCCAAACATCACTTTGTTACAAGCATGTGATTACAATGGCGGGATAATGTTACCTGCTTCGCTTGTAATTTGTTACTACTTTGAGTGGGAAATATATTGTCACTGGGTGACCAGCATGGAAGTCACCAGTGACTGGTTTTTTTAATCTTGTTACAATTATGTGACTATTCGGACTAGTAACTGTGTTAGCTGGGAAGTACACTCCGAAAAATGTTTCTTTGAATCAAACAACAAAATTTGTTTAAATTCATATCATTGAAAGAAACAAATTTTTTGCTTAAATTAAAAAAAGGTTTATTTAATTTTAAGAAATGGAAAATATTTGCCTCATTTATTTAAAAAAATAATTTGTTTAGTACAATTTGTTTGATTTAAACAAACAATTGGCCTTTATTAAACAATGCATTTGTTTAAAATTTGTTTATTTGAATTCATAAAAATATTTATTTGATTCAAACAAAAAACATAATGCAAAGAAGTGCTACAAAATGCCGCTAGGCGTGCTAAGGTGCTGCCGGCAGGTTTCCCTGCGGTACTAACCTGAAATCTAAATTGATTTATCCTTTGATTGATTTGTTGGCATTGTTCTTTTTTTAAATGTTGTATGATTCTAACGGTTGTGATTTACTGGAAAACTTAAAATTAATTGTAAAATGGACGCAATATCTCGAGAGTTGGAACTACTTGAATGTTGGGGCTTTACCTTGGATATAGTTGAAGATTTCGCAGGCGAGTAAGTCTTTTTAATTTTTAACCTCCTTTCATTATAAAGGTGATTTATGAAATCGATAATGTTTTTTATCAATTGTAATTATCGCTGTATACTTAAAAGGAGGAACACTTATGTTCAATTCAATTGTCTGAGTCTGGTTCATTTCTAATTAATCCATTTTATGACTTTTTAATTCAGAAGTGACAAGCACAATTAGCCCTGTAAAAAGGAGAGCATTGAAGTAGATTATATGGCATTGAAAAAATCGTACACTTTAATGCCTATAAATCCAAACAAATTCCGTTTTTGTCCGAATGCGCTTCATGGCATTAGACAGTTTTCATTCGAATCATTTTGAATCACACACAAAAATTATGGCATTAAAGTGGCTTCTTTGTGATGCCGCTGATTTAATGCCATCAAATGCACTTGAATGACCGTATCAGTTTAATGCCATGCAATGCCTTCAGCGATCGAAAGCATAGAATGGAACTAATGCCGTTCAATGCTGTTGAATTACCAAATAAGTCGAATGCCATTTAATGCTTTTCCCGACCGGATATATCGAATACAAGCAATGCATTCGAATGCCGTTAAATCAACATTCGGACAAAAACGGAATTTGTGTTGATTTATAGGCATTAAAGTGTACAATTTTTTCAATGCCATATAATCCACTTTAATGCTCTCCTTTTTACAGGGAGTAATTAAACAGGAGTAAACTTTCGGATTGAATAAGTGTTCCTTCTTTTACGTATATAACGATAATTATGATTGAAAAAAAAACATATTATCGAGCTTATAAATCATTTTTATAAAGAATGCTCAATTTTGAGGTTAAGTGTAAAAAGAAAAAGATTTACTTCACTTGAACAAAATCTATAATTAATTTTAAAAATATATATTCAATGTAAACAAGAACTTTACTTAACTTAAACAATAGATTTATTTAAACTAACCAAAAATTTGTTCGAACCAAATAAATAAGGGCAAAAAACAGATTTCTTTGAATCGAACAAACATTTGTTTGACCCTATATCGATGAAATAATTTGTTTGATTCAAACAAAATTTGTTTGATTCAAACAAACATTTTTCTCAGTGTAGTATCTAAGAAATTATTAAATACAAGTGCAGTTATACAGGGTGGCGAAACCGGCAATATCCCCCCCCCATTCATATAAAATTCCCCTCCCCCCTCTGTGAATAGCTTTGACTCTATTACGTGTTTAAGAAAACTTATATTGCCAACGGCCATACCACGCTGAAAACCCCAGTTCTCGTCAGATCACTGAAGTTAAGCAGCCTTGGACGCGGTTAGTACTTGGATGGGTGACCATTCAAGAATACTGACATGAGTGCTGTTGGCACATCGTGGGTGTGGTGAGCCCACACTTTTAGTTATTTATAACTACAAGAAAAACCTAGAAACACTACCCGAATCGGGTAGTGTCACGCCTACCCTGAAAGGGAAATGGTTTAATGGTATATATATATATATATAT
>CAKNYM010044161.1:0-28855 GCA_932195095.1 Andricus curvator | reverse complement strand
GCTAAAACATTTCACGCAATCAGCACTAGCTGAGCATCATATCGAAACAGGACATAGATTTTCATTTGACAAAACAACCGTCTCGCAAAAACGTGCAATAAATTTCCAAGAAAACATAGAGAAGCAATCAAAATCTTAAAACACCCTAATAACATCAATAGGGACAATGGATATAATTCTAATCCGATTTGGCTCTCCGTCCTCCCGGGTTTTTCAAAAAAGACTTGATTGGTCAATCAAGTTCGACCAGTCCCGAAAAAGCTTTAATTTTAAATTTATTACAATTCGGAAATAGTTCACTGTTAAAAATCTGTTTAAAATTTAATGTATTAATATGTGAAGCAATTATCATATACAATTATCTTATTTCTAAAACACGTTTGATTGAAAATTCAAATAGTAAAGTGTATACATTTTCAAGCAAATGTATTTGAAATTCCATACATTTTTATGTTAAAACCAACTGATTTACTTGAAAATTTAAACACTCTTGTGTATGAATTTTCAAACACATTTGTTTGAAATTCAAATAGAATAGTGTGAATTCTCAAACGAACGTATTAGAAATTTCATACATTTATATATTAATTCCAACTAATTTACTAGGAAGTTTCAACACTTATGCGTATACTTGAAAATTACTGCAAAAAATGGCAGTCTAATTCAGACTCATTATTTTTTCCCTTCGACTAAAATCTGTAGTAAGAGGCGATAGACTTATCGGTTTAACTACAGGGAAACCAGAGTAATGATAGTGAGCAACTTCGATTTCTTATACACTATTACTACAAAGCCTCTTTCGAGAAGACGTTTCGTAGCCATCTAGCGTCAGTTTTCTGAACTATGGCCTATTTTTAAAGTAAATAAGTATCAAATTTCAGAACATTCTGTTTCAAATTTCATACACAAGTGTATTAACAAAAAGTAAGACAAAATTCTATTAAATTCTATTTACTGGTGTCTAAAATTTCAAACACATTTATATGAATTAAGCTTAAGGTATATGTGTATGAAATTTCAATCATATTTGTTTTAAATTTCAAACAGTCATTCGTGAATTTCATGTGCTCCTAAAATTTATTTATTACATGAAGGGTTTGAAACTTTAAATCACATATGTATTAATTTTATTTGAAACACAGAAGTTTTGAAATTTTAAACACTTGTGAAAAAAAGTGATTGAAATTGTAAAACATTTTTAACAGTGCTACCATGTCAACGCTATTGAATCTTGTTTTGTTTCAATGCGAAAAAAATTCAACTTTATCTACTTTAAAATTACCCGCAACCAAAATTCTCTTCTGTTTTTCTGTGTCGGGCATAGAATGTCACTCATTTGTTTTTCAAGATATCGTAGCAACTGGATAAGAATAATGCATCATGAATGATAGCTTGTCCGATAATATAAAAAGTTCGCGATTCCAGTGATTTCGTGAGAAAAATGTGTATTGAAGATTACTCGCGAGTGCAATGCAAAATCGCATCAATAAAATTTGGAAGTTCCATAAAAATGCGTTCAATTTTTTCTCACTAAATAGACTTCGCAATTGAAAATAACCATCTCTGTTTCCAGCTTTATGGGAAATCATCATAAAACATGAAGTTCTATAATGGAAAATTAATTTTTAGAGATCCAGAATCATTTACTCCTAACCAGCATATAGTATTATTATCATAAATACTTGAACAGTTGTAATAGAGTTATTATTTTGGTGAAATATTTCATCTTAAATTATTATTTATAATATAATGTCAAATGATTAAAGTTGCAATTAACATTTCCCTTATTTGCATTTTACTCATTTCAGAAATTGCTAACAATATTTTTTGATGTTATGAAAAGCATGATTTTAGATCTCTAATTTTATGTATTTCAGGTACATATCCCATTATCTCCCATCATCAATAATACGGCTATATATACTATAGCCACACTTTCGTATGCTTTACATATATTTTTCCTATACTTTAAACATACTGTACATACTATAGCCATACTTTCGTATGCTTTAGATATATTTTTCCTATACTTTAAACATACTGTACATACTTGAGCTATACTTTACAGATATACTTTAACCATACTTTGACAAAACTTCAACTATTATTTAGCTCTATTTTAGTTACACTGCAGCTATACTTCTCATATATACTTTAGCCATACTTTTCCTATACTTCAACAATACACCGATATACTTTAGCTATTTACATTCACTGTACTTTATTCAAATATACAATATGAAGTATGGGATAGTCTCATTTAACATACTTTTACTATACTATCTGAGAGATCACTCCCATACGATTTCCTAGATATTTTCCTAGATCAATCCCATACATAAAATTTGTTTACCCGTATTGTGGTACTAATTATGACTTTAGTTGAAACCATCAGTAAAGAAAATTATACATATATTATAGTTCAATTGTGAAAATTACTTTATCCATAAACTATCAAAAATGAACAATGAATTCTAAAAAATATTGATACAGATTTTACGATACATGTGTTGTAATGTGACATTACTATACTGGGAATGTAAATTTACTATACAAAAGTATAGTAGAAGTGCGGTAAAATTACAAAACATTTTTAGCAATGCAGACATTATTCAAATGACAGTCATTTTTTTAATTTGCAGACATATGAAATTCCTATATTTTCTGTATAATCGCATTATGTGCAGATTTTTGCCACCAGAATTAGGTAATAAGCCTACATGCGGCTCTTCGCGGCTCCTTACTATATCTTCTAAAAAGTATTTCGTTTTTTTAGAAAGCGAATAAGCAATTCTCCGCAAAATGCATTCAAAGAAGTAACGTCTTGTAAGCCAAGTTTGAATATTTCTCAGAATCATTGGCAAAAATGTTAGAAATTAATGTTCATTCATTTAGTTGTAATCTGGATACTAATACATAGTTGCATACGGAAAAAATATGTTTGATAAAGTTTATGAAACTAATTCAAGAGCAGCGGATATAAGCGATAACTGCACAGAGTTTTATATAATTTCCAAAACATTTCAGATAAACTATACTATCATTCAGGTGTGAGCTTGAAATAAAAAAGTTCCATAATTATTGTGGAATAAGTCTATAAAAAGTTTTCAAATGATTCGTCGAAATTAATTTAGAGATACTGAGTGTTTTTTTAAAGCACTGCATTTATATAAACTGGAGAACAGAGTTCCATAACATTCGAAACGATTCGGAAAATACTTCGTGCGCAAGTGTGTATTATTATCTTTCTGGAAACAAATCACAAGACCGCCAAATGTAAATTTCAGTTTCGTTTCATAATTTGTTTATTCGAAGCTCATTTTCTGAGTATTAGTTTGTCAAAGCTGATTCGCTTTTTCGTTATTTTCGAGAAAATAGTCTTTCAAATATTTGGTACACGCTGTATACAATTTGGCGAAAAACTCTTCCCATCAGCCGGTAACTTTTAGGAGACTTTTGTTTGATTACAAAATATTTTATTATATAAGAGATGAAAAAAAAATTTCTATTCAATATTTTTAAAATCACCGATTCATAAAATTTACGAAACCCAAAAATTACTTATAAGTTGGGACACATATATTTGTCGTCTGACTGTCACGATTAGTTGGTTAGAGTCTGCGGCGCGGGGTGGAATGGCGTAAGTTAGATTTATGGTTAGGTAGTTTTTGTAGGGTTCGAATCCTCAGCGATTAATTGAGATTTTCTAAGCCGTTTAAGCATCCGATCATATGCCCGTACATCTTATATCGCCTCGGATTTTAAATACCATTGAAACGTTCTATACATCTAGTAAAAATAGTTCATCACATCGTATAACCAGGCCTTTCTGACTTCCACTAAACTGTCTTCCATATTCGCTTCTCTTGAACTAGTTCCGTAAAATTTATAACACTTATTCTTTCCGTGCACATATTCGCTCTGCTACAGGGGTAGCGTAAGAGCAATTCGTCGTATTATTGCCTATGAAAGACAGTTTTTCTTTACTTTTATTTGTATCATATTGTTTTGAGTTTTATTCTCAATAAAATGAGCAATTTATGATCCTATCTATCCCAATCACCCACATCCACTTAACATTTTGGGTACCCACCAATTGGGTAGCGGGCGCTACTTTTCGTATATAGTGTGTGCGCCCCTGCTAATACATAAATATCCACGGTTCAAACTCCCTTAATAAACGAGAAGCATTGAGTGGAAGTAGCTTGGCTTGAGTCGAGTATGGTCCGGTGGTGCTCGAGAAGCATAACAATTCGCGAAGCATAACGCCACGAGCCATCGTATCCTCCTTCTAGATATATTCCGAGGGGGGCTCCCCCGCACTCCGTTCGTCAACGCTAACGCACGCATACATTTTTTGCTCGTGTTCCTACCTACTTCCGCGAACTAGATCTTCGAGTTGCGATATTAGGAACGCGTCGTTTTCTTCTTCTTCTTTTCCTTCTTTTCGCTCTTTCCCCTCTATCTGTTTTTCATACTTCTCCTCATGCGATGGCAGCAACTGGTCATTGTCCACTGCCGCAATGACGGCAACACCGCAGGAAGTGGATCCCGGAGGCAGATTTCGGACAGATAATTACGGTGAAACTCCGTCACCGTCATTGTATTCAGGGGTTTCCGCAGCCCAGCGCGATAATTGCCTATGATGGCATTACACTAGCAGTGACTCGTTACCCAAATGTGTTTTTTAAATTAGACTTGACAATCAATGTCATCAACCACTGGTTAGTAACATTGAAAATTCGATTAGTACTCCATTGAAAAATTAAAAAGAACATACTATTAGATATGTTACTGTTCCGGGGAAAATGCAACTTTGCAAGTAACTTTGAAATTCCTGAATTATTTTAATTCTTCTTTGCATAAAAAATCTATTTTATTATGGAAATGGTGCTATAAACTTAAGTCTTGAAAATTTACGTTGTAAAAGATAATATATAAAGAAAACAGTTTTGACAACTAAAGAATGGAATATTTGCTGGCAGGAATATAACGTCCCCGCCATTAATTTAAATACTTACAGCATGCAAATCTAATCTTCTTATATATAAGACATTATTCCATGAAGTAATTATAAAAATTGAACTTAATCTAAGTCAAAAAGGAATTTCATTTAGAAAATAACTAACGCTTTACCATCGAGGCAAGGACAAACCAAGAAAACAGCTGATAAATGCCTGAATGGTAACTATACTATACCATTTTGGTCGATAATACGATCAAACTAACTTCAAAACAAATCGCGGGTAAAACAGACTAAATTCATTCTATTTCTCAACGACCTAGCAGAATGTCAACGAATAAGATGTTATATCACAGCTATCATAATTTTAATGAAAGACCTTTTACTTCTTGCTTCATATGTTTGAAAGTAACTTTTCCAATGCAAAAAACAACAAACAATCAAACCATCAAATTTTTACATCCTAAGATATTTACATTTCATAAAAAAGCCATCGTCGGTCTTAGGCAGACATGCGGGACAAGGCGGAAGAGTTACAGCCTGTTAGAAATAATTAAATCATTATCTAATGAAGATAATTAATATATATGGAAATATAATATAAAATAAGCTGCGACTCAAACTAAGAAAAAATTGATCAATTCTACCTCTTACTAACTTTTTATAAAACAATAAATGTTAGTCCGTCGGTCATGCCTCGAAGTACCCTACAGATTTTCTTTTGTTCATCTGCTTCAAAGTAGATAATTAAAATAAGGAACTGGCTACATGAACCGAAATTTTATGCTAAAAGCTTAGTTTTTATAACAATATATCTTCTTTTATAATACATTACTTTTGGTAAAAGCAAAAAATTTGTTCGTGAATTTTTTCCACGATTTTTTGGGTAAACCTTTAAAAAGCCATTACGATAACATTCTGAATCTGTTTATAAGATTCTAATACTATTTTTGAAGAACAAAACTAGTATTGTAAATTTTTAAACTATATATGAAAATTTATTCTTAAATAATAATTAGTACATACGTATTTCTTCGTGAATCAATTCATAATAGCATAATAGAAATAAAGTAAGTTTGTTGATAACTGCATGGAAATTCAAAAAGAGAATGAGGTTTCCTTATCCCTTAATCGAAAGAGTTCTGTACAGGATCCCTTGAGGGATCACGTAAAGAAATGAGCGAATAAACAATTGTCGACGTCCTTCAGAAAGTCTATACTAAAAACAGACTTTTTGAAAGAATATGAGTTTCTTCACATAATGAATGGAGGAAGTAGGCATTGAAGGTGTGCGAAAATTTTGCGAAAACCCATACCCGATCGGCTCGAAACAAAGAGTCCAACAGTAGACTACTGTATATATTTTATTTTATTGTATGGTACTGTATTGTAGACTAGGCCTAGTCTACAATTGCAGTCATTATACCTCTTTTCCTTTTTATTCTTCTTGAATGTGATGTTCTTGTCGCCTGGTGCCGAAAATTCGATAACGAACATGGTTCGTTTCTCGAAGTCAAGGAAAACTATGTCAGGCCTCGTGTGCGCGACAGAAAATTTTTTCGAGAATAGGTAGTTCCAGTATATTCGGCACTTCTCATTTTTGACAATTAAATCTATTTCCCTAAGAGCGTTTGGCGGAGTGGTATCAGGGCTAATGCCATAGAGTGGCAGAGATGGCAATAAAGCACTCTTAGTGCCCTGTTGTGTCTTTGGATGTACGTCGTTCCCGCGTGAGTTGGACAAGTAGATAGTATGCGTCCTAGGTGCTCGGGGTGTGCATAAAATGCTCTGCAGCTATCAACGGGAATGTCTTGGCTCACAATGTGGTGAAGGTATGCTAAAGTGGAAATGACACCGTCTTGACTCGCTATTATGAAACCCCCAGTGCCCGACTTCAATCCAGGTGATTTGAGGAAAGCAAACTGTAGCTCAAACGACATCGACTGATCATCCACATTTCTGTGGAAGATGTCGGGCATACTCTTGGCGAGGAGCTGTTCGCGGAAGTTTTTTTCCAGTGCTTTCTTGGTCCGGGCCTTCAAGAGTGAGTACTCGAGATGGATAATGTTTGATGCATTAGCTTACCCCTGATATTGAAGTCAAGGCAAACTGTTTCAGCAGCTTCTTCCGCTGCTTTGAACATAAATGCTCTTTTCCCACTTCTTCGTGTTTGCTGACCATTTTAAGAAGAGGGTCTCGTCCATTTTCGACTATATGTGCTATACCCAGAATGATCCTGTTATGAAGACATTCGAGATTTAGTGTTCCGCGACCACCTTGACGGTATGAGATGTAAAGTCGCCGAACGGACGACTCGAAGTGCAAGCTTTTGTTCATGTACATAACCCTTCGTGACCCAATATCAAGGGATCTGAGCTGGTCCGTTGTCCATGGAACCACTCTAAATGAACAGAGTACTACCGAAACTGCAAGCATGTTCGTTGCAGATACTTTGTTCCTCGCCGACAATTTGGAGGACCAAATCTGTTGGATAAGGCGTTTGTATCTGTAACGGAGAGCATCCTTTATAGATGTTACGTCCTGAATGTGGCTCTGTGACATAAACAGGTATGCATAGGTCTCTGCAGCGCCAAGGTGTTGTATAGAGCTTATGTCGACCAAGTCAGTATCTTTGGAGATGATAGTAATTTATCCTTGCTTCCAATGGACCTGGGCACATTTTTCTAACACAAACTTTATTCCAATCTCCCGAGTGTACTTCTCGACAAAGCTTAGAGCTAGATTTAGTTTCTCTGCATTTCTAGCATAGATCTTAAGATCATCCTTGTAAAATACATGAGTGATATTATGCTTTCGATATTCGGGATTGCCGCAGAAGTACCCTTGGGAATTGCGAAGTGCGAGAGATAGTGGCAGTAGTGTAAAGCAAAAGAGGAGAGGCCTCATGGTATCGCCTTGAAAGATGTCCCTCTGTAAGGTGACGTTGTTACACGATAATTTCCAGATGAGATAATAATTGTAATTTTCCAAAGGAGCATCAATCTCTCTATGCATCTCACTATGTTTGGATGAACCTTCAAGCTTTCCAACAAAAAGGTGATAAGTCTATGGGAGGTTGAATCGGAAACTTTCCGGTAGTCAAACCAGGCCATCGATAAGCAGTGCTCCCAGGATGCTGCTTCTTTGCAGACACATCTATCGACGAGCAGGTTTTCCCGATATTCTGTTACGTCTTTCTTTGAACCGCGTTGTTCGGACATTTCATGCCGCACAGGATCGATTGTCCGAACGATCCTATCATTTAGGATAGCTGCGAAGATCTTATACAACGTGTTCAAATAAGTTATTGGCCTGTAATTCTTAGGGAGAGACAAGTTGCCCATTTTTGAAAGGAGCACGGTGCGTCCTTCCACCAAGCACTCCGGAATATAGGCTCTTCCGACTTAAAATATAAGGTGGAAATGCTGTCCAGATGCTGGTGGGTTGAAGGAAACTTCTTCCACTAGAAGTTCTTGATACCATCTGGTCCCGAAGCAGAATAGTTCTTCATGCCTGTTTTCAATTTTTTCACATTTTCCGTAGTGATAGGTGGGCACTTCTCCACAGGTGCTATGAGGGCACTGCACTATTTATGTTTCTTGTGTTTTCATCCAGTAAATTCTAGACCTCGTAGACATCTCTCCAAGATGCCTCGACCTTCACTGTTTTGGGTGTGTGATCGACAGCAGCTGGAGGATTTCAGAAGAGTCGAGATGGGTCGGAGAAAAACTGTTCATTTTCTCAGACCCACCTGTTCCTCCACTCTAGTTTTCCCCCAGCATCCTAAAGTACCCGTATTTCCCATAAATATATTGCCTGATGGTCCATAGCTTTGAGCTATTGAGTGTGTGATGACGAAACCGTAGTTCGCGCGCGGACTACCAGACTCTGGCAGTGAACTTCCTGCAACATGTTATGTAATCGATCACACACTGAATATGGGAGGTGTACTGTCTTGCCCAGCCTATTTTTGTGCTGAGATGATGCATCCGTCTTTTGGTCTTATCATCAGCAAAGTGCGTCATCCAGTTCAGCCAGATCTTTGAGCTTGAGAGAAACCTGGATGTTGATATTTTTCTTGGTCCTAAAGCATCGCTCTTCCTCTATTGGATGCCTGCCCGCAATTGTTCACAGTTTAACCTTTCTTTGTCTGTTGCCGGCTTGTTCTGGCTGCGGTAGAGTAGGCGCTCCGCTTATATAACCCCTTTTCCGGAGACCATTGGCACGGTTTCGCAGTAGTTGGTGCGAAAAGTGCGAGAGTTCTGGTTGTTTCTCGCCTCACATAGCATGCAGTCGCGCCATGCAACCTCTTTGTTCAGGGGCCGTAATGGTATCGTAGCACTGTAGCAGGTTGTCCTTCAGTCGATTCATCCACACGAAAGTATTGAGTTTATGCCGGTCCATTGTATTGACTCCGTCTTGATTGGCTCCCCCAACTCTAGAATAGTCAACATTGTCATCCGACTAATTGTTGGGAACCCTGCATGTTCGATTATTGTGAACTACGAGCGGCTATAGAAAGATTTTGTCCGCCCTTGCGGAGCACCGCCTGCGAGGGTAAGTCTATATACTCTGGAAAATCGTCCGGTTTCCCACAGGCGCCGGTCGAGACACCACCAAACTGGTACCATGCAGTCTTCAGCACGGTTGCTTACGCCCTGGACAGAAGCGAAATATATATACATATATATATCTAACTAATTAACTTTATTCTGCCTTCTTCGGGTTTAGTTTCAGGTTCCTTTGGAATCAAACCGGAGGGCCTATGACAAAAGACACCGAATGCCGAATGACAAATAGATATGCACGCGGAGCACTTCCCCAACCGCTGTATGAACAACCGACAGATGAAGAGGAGGAAGCGACATCAAGATCAAACTCGGAAAGCAGGCACCTTCTAAGAGATGATCGCGATTTCAGAAAAAGAAGGAACATTGACATCTAGGTTCCTCCTAAGCCCCAAGATCTGGCTGAAATGGATGCCTCCCTTCGTGAGGATATCCCGCAGCAGTCCGACCGATGGACCATCAATTGCTCAGTCTATGGTGCTGCAAGAGCTTTGGCTGATTCAAATCGGAGGCTAAAACCGACGATGGATAAAAAACCCACAGGGCGTTTGCAATAACTGAACAAGAAGATTGGATGAGTAAGACAGAATGCGTCCCGTGTTTAGTGTGTGATTGACTACATAACATCTGGTAGACCGTTCACGGAAAGGGTTCGAAAGTTCGTCGAAGAACTAACGATCTGCAATAACTACTGAAAAAGTCAAAGCTGCTGACAATCAAGCTATTGGTGACAAAATACAGGTGTTATCTGACGCAAGGATGAGACTACAGAAGAGGGAGAGATGGGTCAGGGAGAATCAACAGTTTCTCGCTTACCCATCGCGCCTCTTCAGCGACCTCCCGGTTTATGTCAAAAATCCACTCAAGCCCAACGAAGTACAGACTTTTTAGAGAGAGAGAGATACACCATCCCGAAACCACTAGAGTTGAAAGAAGATACTGATAATATCATCCACTTGAAGGAGTTTTCGACAACCTTATAATATCTCAGAAGGAATGTCCATCAATCACTACCGAAAAGGTGAAAAAAAGCATTCAGGAGCACGAAGAACTTTTGTGCTGCAGGACCAGATGGTATCAAGAACTTATGGTGGAACAAGTTTACTTCTGCGCATCAACATCTGGCCTGCATATTCTTATATTTAATGTCTGAAACGCCCATTCCGCGGTGGCTGGTGTAAAGACGCACTATACTTCTACCAAAAAAGGCAACTTGTCTAATACAGAGAATTACAGGCCAATAACTTGTTTAAACACACTGTGTAGGATCTTTACAGCTGTCCTAAACAACAGGATTGTTCGAAGAATTGAGCCTGTGTGGAGAGAGATGTACGAACAACATGACTCGAAAAACATGCGGCAGGCTACCGAGAGAACCTGCTAATTGACAGGTGCGTCTACAAAGACGCAGCAGCCTATCATCGCGTCCTGTCAATGGCCTGGATTTACTACCGGAAAGCTTTCGATTCAACCTCTCATAGGCTCATTATCTGTCTGTTGAAAAGCTTGAAGGTTCATCCACACATAGTGAGATGCATAGAGAGGTTGATGCCCCTTTGGAAAACTAGATTTACTATCTCATCTGCAAATTATCGTGTAACAACGTCACCTTCCAGAGGGACATCTTTCAGGGAGATACCATGAGCCCTCTGCTTTTTAACATCACACTTCTGCCTCTATCTCTCGCACTGCGCAATTCTCCTGGATACCTCGGCGGCGAAACTAATCATCGTAAGCATAAGGTCACTCATATATTCTATATGGATGACCTGAAGATCTATGCCTCTGGTAAAAGCAAACTTCAAACTGCTATAAATATTTTCAAGAACTACACAGGAGAGATTGGGATGGACTTTGGCTTGGACAAGTGTGCCAAAATTCATCTGAAGAAAGGAAAGATTACTGGAGTTCCCAAGGACCCTGAGCTTGTGGATATAAGTGTTATCAGACATCTTGATACTGGGGAAAGCTATACATACCTGTGCGTGCCTCAAAGCCGCTATTAGGACGTAAAATCAGTGAAGGAGTCTCTCCGAAGCAGATACAAGCGTCTTCTTCGACAGATTTGTTCTTCAAATCTGTCTGTTTTGAACAAGGGATCTGGGACTAACATTTTTTCCATCTCGGTTATCCTCTACTCATTTAGGGAGGTTCAATAGACAAAGAACGAGCTTTCGGTCCTTGATATCGCCACGCGTAAGATCATGTATATGCAGAAGAGCTTGCATATCAATCCGTCCGTTCCGCGATTATACATCTCACGCCATCAAGGCGGGCATCGACTTCTGAATCTCCAATGTCTTCATAACCGGACTGTTCTAGGTACAGCTTACACCATTGAAAATGGAAAAAATTCTCTCCTAAAAATGGCCAGGAAACACGAGATGATTTTCAAAGGAGCGTTCCTTTACAATGCCGGGGAGCAGGCGGCCGAGACCCTTGGACAGAATTTTAACACCAGGAGTGAGAAAAGTGTATTACTCCATCTAGATGCCTCACTTCTCAAAGCCGACGTAAAGAAAGCATAGGTTGAAAAATTCCGCTAACTGCTACTAGACAAAAAAATGCACGGAAACTTTCGCATAAATGTAGAAAAACAGTCCTTGTCGAAGGAGCAAACTTTTGCTTTCCTCAGATCATCAGGGTTCAATTCAGGTACAGCGGGTTTTGTTTTCGCATGCCAGGACGGTATCATTTCCACCTCAGTATACCGTGACCGCATTTTATGTCAAGAAGTTCCCAGCGATAGGTGCAGAGCATGTCATGCACACGCTGAGTACCTAGGGCACATACTATCCGGGTGTCCCACTCGCGCGGGAACGACGTATCTCTACAGACATAATGAGGCCCTTAGAGTGTTTTATTACCATCTTCAAAACGAAAAATGCCAAATTTTCTGGAACTACGATTTTTGGACAGCAGTCTACGTTGCACACTCGAGGCCTGACATCGTTCTCCAAGACTTCGAAAACAAACTATATTCGTGATCGAATTCTCGGCTCCGGCCGACTACAAGATCGCTGCCAAGGAAAAGGAAAAGCGACAGATGTATCAAGACCTTAAAGGGGAGCTACAACGACTGCACTCAAAATATTCGGTTAAAGTAATTGTCCTCGTGATCGGTGCTCTCAGAGGTGCAACACTATCACTGGTTCGTAACCTTAAAGCCACACCCGCGTGCCGAAAATATGCCCTGTGACCACCCATCTCACGGTCGTGAGACGTGGCCATGTGTGTGATTTTCCGCGGTGCTACTGGAGCCGGTGTCATTTTTAGATGGCAGTTGCTCCCAGTGGGACCCTGCGGTGGTTGTTTAACCGCCAGCCGCAGTTCCATCAAAATGTGGCCAACTTAGGCAGGTGGCCAACTTACAGAAATTATGTTTCGAAACCCCTGTTATTTTCATAATACATACTAGTACGCACCTATGAATGAAATGAATAGCAAAATACGTTACTTTGAGATGATGGAACTTTTCGAATCTTCACAGAAAAACAGCGGGATAATTTTTGTTGCAGCTTATTTGTTATGTTCTTAAAATAATAGTCAACTCAATAATCTTCTTGCGTTTTGTACCCATTATACAGTCGTTGACGTTTCGTTTTAATGAATGTTCCTATCGTCCATAGAAGAACGGTGTGTATCGAAGCGATTATACGCTAGAATTTAATATTTCTACGTCCAGTCGGTGATCAAAGATCAAATGAATTGAATCTTCACAGTTCACTATTTCATGTTATCCAACATTGGCTTATCATTGGCCGGCCATGAAGGAGTGGGGGATGACTTACTGGTACTGGTCGTTGATGTTTGAGAGGGGCTTCTGCTGGCTAAGTAGCTTACTAGCTTACTGAGTCGATGTGGAATAAAATAAAAGAGACTACTGGAGAGGTTGAAGTCATTTTATCTCTAATCTTCAAACGATATCTGTCTGAAAATTGTAATTTACCGCTCTGCGTGAATTTCAGTGGCCACCTTTGGCAGGTTGGCACATGTGAAAATCTTGCAAAAAGGCGGCCAAGATACAAGATAGACAGGTGGCCAACTTATCGAAGAAGGATCCTATTAAAGTCAATGCAAGTTTTACGGTGCTGTAAAAACCAGTCCAACTTAGACAGGTGGCCAGATTACAAAGGTGGCCAACTTCACAGGTTTTACTGTACAAACGTCTCATCAGACAGATCTGGTCTTCCGAACTGTCGGCGATGAAAGAAGTATCTGCAACGAACATGCTTGCCGTCCCGGTAGTTCTCTATTTATTTTGAGTGGTTCCATGGATGAAGTACGAGCTCAGATCCCTCGATATCGGGCCACGAAAGGCCAAGAACATGAACAAAAGCATGCATCTTAAGTCTTGCGTTTCGTGACTTTACAGCTCACGCCGTCAAGGTGGCCGCGGAATGCTGAATCTTGAATGTCTTCACAACAGCATCATTCTGGGTACAGCACATATGTATAGTCGCAAATGGACGAGACCCTCTTCTTAAAATGGTCAGGAAGCAGGAAGAAGTGGGCAAGGGAGCGTTTATGTACAAAGCAGCGAAGGAGGCTGCTGAAACTTCGGACTTGATTTCAATATCAGGGGTAAGCAGAATGCAGCAAATCTTATCCATTTAGCGTACTGACGCATCTTCTACAGAAATGTGAAGGATCAGTCGATGTATGAGCTGACATATACTTTCCTTAAATTACCTGGATTCAAGTCAGGCACGCAGGGTTTGATTTTGGCGTGTTAAGGAGGTGTCACTTTCACTTTAGCATACCGCCGCCACATTTTGAACCAAGACATCCCCGATTATAGCTGCAGAGCGTGTCATGCACACTCCGTGCGTCTAGGACACATACTATGTAATTGACCAACTCATGCGGGAACGACCTACATCCAAATGTACAATGCGGCACTAAGAGTGCTTGATTACCATCTCTGTCACTCTTACGGCATTAGCCCTAATACATCTCTGCCAAACGCTCCTAGGGAATTAGAGTCAATTGTCGAAAATGAGAAGTACCGCATATACTAGAAATTCATATTCTCGACAATTGTTTCTGTTGCGCACTCGAGGCTTGATATAGTTCTCTTTGACTTCGAGAAACGAGCTAACGACAAAACCAACGACTAAACCGACAAAAACATCATAGCCAAGGCGGATGAAAAGAAAGAGAAATATAAAGATCTTATAAGGGAGTTGCCACCTATTCTGTTAAGTTAGTCGTCTTCAGGGTGCCCAATTTCTGGAAAAACAGGGAAGGCAGAGAACGAATTATGTTCTTAATTCTTGCAGAATAAAGTGCTTATATACTCTCGCATTGTTGCCTCCTGCGAGGCGCCCGTTGGTGGTGTGTGTATTTGTGCGCGCGCGTGCCTGCTGGGGAGACGAAAGCAGTGCAGTGTGAGGAAGGAGTGGGGGGTTGCAGTGGCGTGTAGCGGCGGACTGCGCGCACTGCTACCAACATTGTTTTTCGGCGCAGACGACATTGTTTGTTGCCAACTGGCGTGAATCCCAGTCAAAATTCGTTGGCTCACATCAGGGGTCCCCAGCGAGGGTAAATTTCTCGAGTTCAGCTCTTCTAACACGTGTGGATGGCTCGCCTCGTTTCCTCCACCAAGAGTCTCTACTCCACTCTAAGAGTTCGGGGTGGTGGTAAATTCTGACGTCATATAATAGAATTTACCACCACCCCGAACTCTTAAAGTAGAGTAGAAACTGTTGGTGGTGGAAACGGGGCGAGCCATCCACACGTGTTGAAAGAGCTGGACTCGAGAAATTTCCCCTCGCTGGGGACCCCTGGCCTGCATGACTTTCAATGAACCGTATAGTACATGGTCTAAGAATACACGGTCTGGCCTTACGCCCCACGAATCCCGAACAAAGTCGAGTTGACCCGCAAATCGTCCATTTTGTCCATTTCCCATTGCACATAAAGATCAGTGCGGTGCACACATAATCGTGGGGCCCCTTCCATTAGTTTCAAATTTCAAGCATTGATCAATTATTTTTAATTTATGCAGAGACAAATTTAACAATCTCTTTAAAAGCAAGCATTCGACAATTTTGTAATGCCTGCAAATGTACACGGAGAGGTTATGTTACCGATAATACAAAAAAATACGTATATGTGTACGGATAACAAAAAAGTTATATGACCATAATACAGGCTCGAAAACGAAATTTTGCATTTATTTATCTGTACTTAAAAACGCAACACAAAATTCCTTCTCATTAAAAATGTATGCTTGCGTTTCATGCGCGTAAAAATCTATTTCTTTTCTTTTTTAGTAGAATTACAAGAATTATTTTTTAAAATATTTGTAATTATGTACATTAAAAATTAAATTATTCTGATAAGAATTTTACTGATTTTTAACGTTCACAATTTCTTTATATTTTACTTCAAATCTTCATGACGTTTACTAACTTCATTATTTTGAAATTGAATCTCGCGCCTTATGAAAGTTTAATCCTGCTTGGCTGGACCCTAATCTGTTCCCTGAGTTCAAGTCTTGGTCACGTGAAGTGGAAAATGATCCGAAAAGTGCGATGCGTGTGGCGTGCAAGAAGAAGTTCTCACTTAGTAATATGGGCAAGAGGGCCGTCACCAGTCACCTGTCAGGGCAGGTCCATCAAACAAGGAGCGCCGTGGTGAAGAGTTCTGCCAGTATCTCCAGCTTCATTGTTCGCTCGCCGATTTCGGAGGTACCGGTAAGTGTTAAGTCATACTGTAAAGTGCATCGCGTAAGGGTATATTATCGCCTTCAAAAAATAGTTGGGGTGGTGGGTGCGGCGATACTCCATGCTTTACTTTAGCGCGCATTTAGGAAAACTCGATACGGGTGCGATATTCCTTAGCAGGCGATAGTACAGCAGCAGGCGCAGTATCTCATAACTCCGAGGGGATGGTGGTAGGAAAGAACAAATCGCAAACCAGAATTAGTTACCGCGGTATTTGATGATGAATAATATAAACTTCTTGTCGTATCGACTTATTTTTTGCGTAGCTGAGGTTTATGCGGTGCGGTCTGTTCTGAGTGTTACAATGTTCCATTCTATTTCTCTCCAAAAACTTTAGTAACGAAAATACGTTTTCTTAGGGCACGTCAGTCACCAGTGCTGAGTCAGATGTTCGGTGCGCTGACGTCCAGTCGTCGATGGCTACAAATAATTCAGCTCCTCCAGCAACTGAATTTTCGCTACCTGCCAGCTTGGCGGCGTCTTCGACCTCCGCGTCGACCTCCCAAACTGCATCCACCTCAGGCCTTGGTTTGTTACCGGACAGTGATGTTAAAGCGGCGGAACTCCTACGGGTCATACATGTGCACGTCTTTCTTGTATCGAATTCTTTTTCAGTTTCCAGTTATCCTCAGTTTTCAGTTTTAGTTTCCACATTCCACACTTTGTAACCATTCGGCTCATACCCAACTAGAATACCTTTCCAAGACTTTTCTTCAAATTTCCTTTTTCCTGTTTTATAACACAGCCCCACAAAAAAAAGGTTTGCAACCCGATCTAAACCACCATGCCTATACGTTTTTGAGGTCGCTGAATCTGAATCCCTGGTCAGTTTGACGTCATCAGGTCAGGATCAAGGTCAAGTGAAGGTCAACATGAGAAAAACCCATTGAATCGGCATGAACTACTACTTTAAGACGTTTTTGGGGTCGCTAAATCCGAATCCAGCGTCATTTTTACCCAATCAGGTCGGTATGAAGGTTATCAAGGTCAAAATTGAGAAAACCATGTCATTGGAGAGAACCCCTTGACCTTGATTCTCATTTTGACCTTTAATTGACCTTGATCCTGACCTGATGGGATCAAACTGACCCCGGATTCGGATTCAGCGACCTCAAAAACGTATAGGCATGGTGATTTAGCTCGGGTTGCAAGACATTTTTTTTATGGGGCTGTGTAATGAACGTAAACAATAGAACCGAAAACCTTTAAGTATTTTATTTGAGTTTTTTTACAATGCGACAATTCATATAGTGTTTTATTTAATTTCAAAGCTTTAGTTGGCGTTCAATTAATGAGGTAAGTAGCAGTAAGGAGCGCTTCATCCCAGAAATATTTTTGTGTAACACGAGTATGTTTTCCTCGCTTTCTGGGAGTGGTTTAGAGCAGCAATGTAGGTCATTGTCGGCGGTGGGATACTTTGCCGTCCGCGGGAAATGCGCGCGCATGCGCGTTTTTTACTTCGATCCACGCGCACTGTTTTGCGCGTTAGTTGTCCCTTTAAACTAACCTCAAGTCTGAGACGTAATATCATAAGAAAGCTCGGAAATCGTACTCTTATTACATAAAATATGATGTGTACCGACGCAGCGAAGTCACCCAGTGGGCACCAAATTTGGCGACGTCTTTACGACATCGTTACGACATCTTTACGACAACTTTACGACATCCTATGTCCATGTCGTTAAGATGTCTTTACGATATCGTAAACACGTCGTAAGATTTGAAGATGTCTTCTCGACATCGTAAAGACATCCTAACGGAATGGACATAGGATCTCTTAAAGTCGTCGTTAAGATCTTGTAATGATGTCGTAAAAACGTCGCTCGGCTGTAGAAAAACTAGTTCGCTGCCTTGGTGCACAATATACTAATCTAAACTCGCACCAGAAAGCATTGCGCGAGTTTTTTCTGTTATCGTTCTTACTTTTCGCTCTGAAACACCATTCAATTGAGGGGTTCGTGGGACTGTCAAATGATAGTTTATTTCTTTCTGTACACAATAATCTTGTATCTCATTCGACAAATATTCCCTTCCATTATCGCAATATAAATTACCAACTTTTGAATTAAAATGAGGTTCACTCTTTGCAATGAAATCTTTAAAAACCGAAAAGACATCCGATTTATATGTAATCAGATAAGATTTCGATCAGTTTCTGATCCAGATAAGCAGTACAAAATGCATATTGCATCTACAAGCATAGTATAGACCCAATGAAAAAATGTCTTGTATTCGTGCATTCATGTTAACCCTTTCTAGTCAGAGTTTTTTCTACGTACCCCATGGGAATAAAACCTCCTGGAATGAAGTCCGACAGGGTCCCAGATGACGAAAAGAAATTGTCATAATTTTTCATTCACTGAAAACTACCCTTAGGAGGGAAAACCACCCCTTATGCCCGAAAAAAGGATTACAAATTTTTGAGGTGCACTATTTGTATCAGAAATTACTTTAATGTATCCTCTGAAGATGCTCCTCCACTAAACAAGACTCTGAATTCATTTTGGGGGTTGTATTTTCAACCCTTAATTCGAAAAACTTGGATCTCACGGTTTCTCATCTGTGAAAGTCATTTCAAATTCCTTATTCAACTATTGGTGCCCAAAATCATTCAGGAGTATCATTAGAAAACTTCTTTTCTCAGGACAAGTCTTAAAATTCATTTTTTGTGGTTGTATTCCTAACCCTTAGCTCATAGAACCTTGAAGTCGCAAATTTTCATCTGTGGAAAGGAGTCGAAATTCTTTGATCCGACTACTGGTGCCGAAAATCACTCAGGGGTATTCCCAGAAAATACATCTCTCTGAGAGGAGTCTTCATTTCCATTTAGGGGGTTGCATTTTCAACCCTTATCCTGAAAAACCTTATAATTCATGATTTTTCACCTGTGACCCCAGACTCGGATTCAGCGTCCCCGAAAACGTCTTTTACGAAAGCTCTTCTCCGATTCAAAAGTTTGTCTAATTCTGACCTTTGACCTTGGAATGACCTTGATCCTGACTTGATGGGGTAAAACTGACCCCAAATTCGGATTCAGCGACCCAAAAAACGTATGGGTATGGTGATCTAAGTTGTGTAACAAAACACTTTGTTCTTTTCTTGTGGAGCTGTGTCATTCGTGACAAAACGTTAAAAAAATTCCAAATTTGCGATGCAATATGCAGTTATAGTATTGGCATGCAACAAGATCCATGAGTGGGCAAATTTTTTACGTTTGTTGAATGATTTTCTCAAGCTCATGCCGAAAAAAAAATGAAGATATCTAAATTTTTCACGGAGTTATGGATTTTTAAACACGCTACTGGGACATATGTGTCCCACTGGACTAGAAAGGGTTAAAGTGATAGATAATCGTAAAATTCGCTCGCATGACAAACTTCATGCTCGTTGGTAATCGATGCTGTACCCCGCTTGATGTACAATCTACTATTAACTATAACAAGCTAAAAAATGGTTATTTCTGATCCGCAAAAGTGGTAAAAAATGCATATTGTATCCACATACAGAGGGCAGAAATAACCATTTTTAAAATTTTAATAGTTAGAACTATCTATGGTTTTGTGAATTTTACAATAAATATCACTTTAACATGAACACGCGAACAAAGGACATTTTTCAATTTGATTTATGCTAAGCAGGTATATGTGTGGATACAAAATATTAATTTTTCACCGCTTATCCGGATCAGAAATAACCATTTCTGAGCTTTTAATAGTTGAAATTATCTACGATTTCGTGAATTTTACGATTATCTGCCACTTTAACATGACCGAGCGAACACAGGATATTTTTCCATAGGCTATATACTGAACAGAGGCTCTATTCTTGAAACCATGTGAGAAATCTCGTATGCGAGATACCTGACATGGTTATATCTCGCATGCGAGTTTAAAACGGTATTTTTGAGTGCCATTTGAGATGCAGTGGGTCTATTCGTGAAAGTAACAAACGAGATTTGTCGCATACGAGATTGAGGCGGTGTTGCTGGTTTTCCATAAAGCTCTATAGCCGATAGCGACAAAGTATCAAAAGAAAGATGTGTGATTTGTGCCGTTAAATAAGTGGTATGCATCACATGCGAGTGCAATAGATAAATACATAAACCAACGAAGGTAAGAGAATGTAAAAAAACATAAAAATAATGTCTGGGGACGAAAATGCAATAAAAAACGCATTCATGTTCCAGCACAAGCAGAAAACAATGTTAATGAAAATGAAAATTCCAATAAAAGGACTTCTACAACAGTGGAATAAACAGACGATCAGCGGCGTAAAAAAATTCAGTGCGATTCGACCACGAAGGAATAATAAGGAGACCGAACTGTCATGGGAAACTTTTTTGGATATGCTACGAGCAACGGCACCGTAAGTGCCAGGCCTGTAAGTCGCAATCATTCTTCTGTGAGTGCGCAAGCGCAACGTTTCCTCTCCTCACGCACCAGAAAAGCATGAGTGAGACAACTTTTGAAAGTAAACAGAATGAAGTATGTTTAGCAGGTTATGCGAGTTTGTTTTCTTTTTGCAAACCGACAACTTTTTTCGCGCTGTCAACTTATGTGAAAAAAGAGTTTTATAAGATTGCGATGATCAAAGGAGTATATATCAGAAAAGTGGTAAGTATAGAATTATTTACGGATTTAGTATTTTGACCGCTGAAATAAAAAAGAGGATTGCATAACCTCATTTCGCTCGCATGACTCGCACAATTGGTTTTTGACACAACTGTAAAAAGCGAAAATGAATTCTCACGTCCTACAATTATCAATTAGGTATCAATTAAAACTTTCTACTGAAAAGGCAATTTAGGGTGGCCGTTTTAATCCAGGAAAAAAATTCCTTCATTTATTTCGGATCATTCGTATGATGATCAACAAACGAGCTTAACCTCTCTAACATATTATACTCTATTTTCAGAAGCTCTCTCACTCGCGTGTTGCGTTGCGCACTCACAAAAGAGTGATTACTACTTACAGGCCTGGCACTTATGTTGCCGTTGCTCCGAACAAATCGCATGTACGGAGATCGGTCTCCTTATTATTCCTTCATGGATTCGACAAGCGCATCAAATCGCAAGCTTCCACTCGATGCATTTTCGGCAAGTTGCAACAAATTTTTTTTCTAAAATATTGCTTCGTACATTTTTATACATGTACATATAATTTATTTTGTTTTCAGGTATTCAATGCAGTGAGAGAAATATTGAGAAACAATCCTCAAGGATCATCTCTTATTTCTTTACCTGAAAAAGGGTGTATGGACCCCACTAAACGATGCAGTTTTGTCAGGATTCTTGTGGGAGAACTTATTGAACATCGGCCAACTCAGTACGTCCTGCAACTTATTTTCATTTATATACTTTAAAAGTACTCACAAAATAATGTTTCTATTATTATTGTCTTACAGTTATCCACCAAATGAAGCAAAACAGAGCTAGCAGCTGCCATTATTCGAGATTTTCTAAAATTCGCGAATTTGGTGAACCTGGACTTACATGGCTATGTATGTATGACATTTCGCACCTCAATATATGTAATGGTTTAGAATTAATTAAGCGCAATGTTTATTGTGTGTAGGAACATTATTTTTACCCTAAAACAAGATCCGGATTTACAGAACATCGTCTGTGGAATGCTCGCCGAAACTTGAATCCTTCTGATAAGAAGTACAAGGTCTGTATTAGATAATTATACTATTCCTATCTTGTTTCAAAGCAGCCGGGAGAAAATATCATATGTATTTATTATTTTTCAGCCTCTGGTAATATATTTGATTAATTCTAAATTCTTTATTCCGTGTATGAATTATAGAAAGATAAAAGATCTACGAAGAGAGATCCAAGAATGGAGGAAAGCTCTACTCAGGAAATGTCGGACAATTCTTCTGCTAGTTTACTTTCCGTAGATGAACTGAGAGAAAAGGTTTGTATTTATAACAATATTCGTCTCAAGTCAATGCAAAAGTGAAAATATGGTTTGAATGTATAGTTATGCACATAATTAAAACGTTTTTTCATTTTCAGAGCGAAATAAACGTCGATGAGTTTATTCAAAAACTGTCGAAAATAACTCAAGGCAGGATCCAGCCTTACATTTTATGTATTCAATCGGAGGCTGGAGATAAATATTTCATAATTGCTGACAGCCACAAAGTAGAAATAGCCGACAATGGATCTCCCCTAGCAGCGTTTCCTGGTAGGCACAAAATTTGACGACGTCTTTGCGACATCGTTACGAGATCTTTACTACGACTTTAAGCCATCCTATGCCCATTTCGTTAAGATGTCTTTACAATGTCGAAAAGACATCGTAAGATCGTACGACGTCTTTACGTTATCGTAAAGATATCTTAACGACATGGACATAGGATGTCGTGAGGTTGCCGTACAGATGTCGTGACGATGTCGTGAAGACGTCGCCAAATTTTGTGCCCACTGGGTTGATACCCTTTTTAAGTTGCACTACGATACGAATGTTTGCTACGCGAATTCACTGAAGTTTTTTTATAATTTCATAGAGTCCTATTTATATAAAGTGCCTAACACATTGTTTGAAAATTCAGTGACAGCTCTAAATAGTTTACTCTGCAATATTGAATAAATTATTATATTATTAGTACTTAAGTTCTTTATGTACAGGGGGTTAACATGCGGGATCGACATAGTTTGAATAAATATATGTATATAAACGGAAATTATTTGTATATTAATATTCTTAATTGAATTCCTCCATTTTATAAAATAATTATAATAAGGCATACATGACTGATTCAATCAATCAAAAGTGACTGGTTTAATCAGTGAAAGGTACAGTTTGACAAATGACTGATCAAATCATTCAAAATTACTGATTTGGTCAGACTGATTCAAATTCAGAGTGTAGGGGTCGTGTACATAATACGTTACACGTTTTTCTTTTGTTTATGTCGTGGTATCCCTTTTGGCTTCAAAGCAATTTTATTCTCGTCTTTATTTGAACAAAGGAAAAACGTGTGACGTATTATGTGCACGTCCTCTTATTGGGAAGTATTTTTGAACTTGTATACAGTTATGGTGCTGCGGCTAATTGCGAATTGAAGTTGGGATTTTTGCACTGTAAAAATTGGTTTGTTTTTCAGTGACAGTGCATCACAGTGAATTGTCGTTGTACATCAGGGTGGTCCAAAAAACTTTTTTTGAACTAGAGGGCAAGACACATTTAACTTCAATTTTGAAGAAAACATTAGGAATTAGTATGCGACATTGGTTCTCGAGTGATCACTCCCCAGTCGAGATGTCTCGTTCGAAAATTTTCGCATGCGAGATGGACTTGAGAATAGCATTTTCGATCTCGCATGGAAAGTCGTGTGGGAATGTCGGACTAAGGGTAATTTGTTCTTTTACGAAGAGAGAGAAAAAAATGATTTTTATAGTTCAACCAGGAAAACTGTTTATAAAATGAAGTGAACTCCTACGTCTCAGAGCGGGGCTCAATGAGAGGGTTACAAGGTTGCACTCGGAGCGTTGCTCGAACGAGGCTGCGGAGTTGAGAAAATCGCGACGTACACTCGACGAGGACTCGAGTCGTTCTGAAATTTCATTTTCAGGCTGTCGATGCATTTCCAAAAGGGTCGGCTGTGAAGCGACCGTTTGTTCTCGACTTTTCCGAAACTAAAACTGAAGGGCGCAGTTTGCGCGGTCACTAGAATTTTCTTCGAATCGACCACACAGCGTAGCTGTGTGGGGACTCGAAGGGTAAAGATTAGAGGCCTCAAAATCTTGACGAAGGCCAAAACTATAGAAAGGAGGAAATGCATGGACTGGACCCCGAGAGAAACGAAATGGTTTTTACAATTTACTTAGGAGAGTCTCTTTGACAAGTTGCCTGACATATTTATTGCTTTACCACCTCTTTCTCAAACTTACTCTGTGATTTAATGCGTCTCTGAAATTCTCTAAAATGAAACACTCATATTTTCTCACTGCACTTAGAAATGTTTAGGTTCCAACTTTACACTAAACACGTGCGCTTTTATGGCAGGGTGAATGTGGCACAGCCGCCACAATACCTGCTTGATATCGGTCGACGAATTTCACCTGCCTGCTGCTTGATGAGGTGGCGGTGTTTCTGCTCGTTGCACCGCTGCTTGCGGTGGTATCACTTGATCGGTTGGCTGCTCAAGGATGATGCTTTTTCCTCCCTGCGGCAAGTGTTCGTTGATAACAAATGCCGGCTTTAAACGGTCGATTGATACAGCTTTTTGGCGGCCACCCATGTTTATAACGAAAAACTTTTCGTTACGGCTTACGACGGGATATGGACCATCGTATGGCATTTCGAGTGCCTTGTTTACAGCATCGTGTCGGACAAAAACGTGCTGTGTCGTTGCCAAATCATCAAAGACGAAAGTTTTGTCTGTGCCGTGACGTTTAGGCTCGGATGGGCTGAATCGCTGCATGTATCCACGCAACTCTTGTAGAAAAGCTGCACTGTCTCTTGCGTTCGCTGTAGTAGGTGTAAGGAACTGACCAGGTAGTCGAAGGGGCTCGCCGTATACGAGCTCTGCAGCAGTAGCCTTCAGGTCTTCTTTCCATGATGAGCGAATACCGAGTAACACCATAGGTAAAACACGTGTCCACTGGGCATTTTCGTGGCACCGAATGGCAGCTTTTAGTTGCCTGTGCAGGCGCTCTACCATCCCGTTGGCTTCTGGGTGGTACGGAGTTGTGTGCAGGTGAGTCGTACCTGTCAATCTATTGAGCGATTGGAAGAGATCGGATTCAAATTGGCGGCCTTGATCTGTGGTCAGCCGGAGAGGTGTGCCGTAGCGGCAAATCCATCCTTCATAAAGAGTACAAGCCACTGTTTCCGCTTCTTGGTTTTCCATCGGAAAAGCTTCGGGCCAGCGCGTAAAACGGTCGACACATGTGAGGGAGTAACGGTGACCGTCGGAGTGGGGCAGTACAATAATGTCTATGTGCACGTGTTCAAAGCGCCTTGAAGGTGGTATAAAATTGCCCGTTGGGGACGACACGTGTCTCGTTACTTTTGACTTTTGACACTGAATGCAAGCTCTTGCCCAAGCTTGACAGTCCTTGTCAATCGATGGCCACACGAAACTTTTCTTCGCACTTTTTGCCGTCGCTTTTATCCCTGGATGTGAGAGCCGGTGGATAGTGTCGAACGCTGCCTTCCGAAAATCTGTCGTTATAAATTTCCGAGCTTTCTCTTTGGAGACGTCGCAATAAATGTGTGCATCCGTGTTAGGAATCTGTACGAGCTTTAATTGAAGTGCAGAGCCTGAATGCAATAACGCTTGCAACTCCTTGTCGCCTTTTTGCGCGGCGGCGAGCTTGCAGTAATCGAGGGGTTCTTCCACAGATTCGATTCGAGAGAGAGCATCGGCCACTACGTTGTCTTTGCCGGAAACGTGTAGGATGTCTGTCGAAAATTGGCCGATGTGATCGAGATGTCGAGCTTGGCGTGTTGAAGCTTTATCCAATTTTTGCTTGAATGCAAATATAAGTGGCTTGTGATCGGTGTAGATTATAAAGTCGCGAGCTTCCACCATATGGCGAAAATACTTTATTGCCAAATATACCGCGAGGAGTTCACGATCGAAAGCACTATATTTTTGATGTGTGGGTGAAAGTTTTTTGGAAAAGAATCCGAGTGGCTCCCAGTCATTATTTACTCGTTGTTGTAGGGCAGCTCCGGCGTACGTGTCTGAAGCGTCGCACACAAGCGCGAGTGTAGCACCGATTCGCGGATGCGCTAGTGACACCGCGCCTGCTAGAGCTTTCTTCGCGCACTCGAAAGCTTCGGTGGCTGGGGGTGTCCATTTTACCGGTGTTTTGCCCTTAATGTTGCCGTGTAGCAAATCGTTGAGCGGAGCTTGCATCTTCGCGGATTCTGGTACGCAACTTCTATAGAAATTTAACATACCGAGAAACTTGCGCAATTCCTTAGCCGTTCCTGGCTGTGGGTAGTCGATGATCGCTCGAACCTTTTCAGGTAGTGGCCTAATGCCGTCGCTTGAGACGAGATGGCCGAGGAAGGGAACTTCGGGCTCACCGAAAATGCATTTAGCCGGATTGATGACGATGCCATACTGCCGTAGTCTCTCGAAAAGTATCCGTAAGTTCTCGACGTGTTGGGTTTCACTATCACTAGCTACGAGAATGTCGTCTATGTAGGCGTAGCAAAAATCAAAATCTCGGAGCATTTCGTCGACAAACCGTTCGAATGTCTGCCCTGCGTTTCGGAGGCCGAAACTCATAAAAGGAAATTCGAACAGTCCGAAAGGCGTGGTAATCGCTGTTTTAGGAATGTCCGCTTCGTCGACAGGGATTTGATTGTAGGCGCGGACTAAATCGATCTTCGAATAAACGATTTTCCTCGTAGCCGCTGCGCGAAGTCTTTGATATGAGGCACTGGATAACTATCGGATATCGTCCTTGCGTTAAGCGCGCGATAATCGCCACACGGCCTCCAATCTCCGTCTTGTTTTGAAGCCTTATGTAACGGTGCTGCCCAGCTACTCTCAGAGCGGGGCTCAATGAGAGGGTTACAAGGTTGCACTCGGAGCGTTGCTCGAACGAGGCTGCGGAGTTGAGAAAATCGCGACGTACACTCGACGAGGACTCGAGACGTTCTGAAATTTAATTTTTAGGCTGTCGATGCATTTCCAAAAGGGTCGGCCGTGAAGCGACCGTTTGTTCTCGACTTTTCCGAAACTAAAACTGAAGGGCGCAGTTTGCGCGGTCACTAGAATTTTCTTCGAATCGACCACACAGCGTAGCTGTGTGGGGACTCGAAGGCTAAAGATTAGAGGCCCCAAAATCTTGACGAAGGCCAAAATTATAGAAAGGAGGAAATACATGGACTGGACCCCGAGAGAAACGAAATGGTTTTTACAATTTACTTAGGAGAGTCTCTTTGACAAGTTGCCTGACATATTTATTGCTTTACTACCTCTTTCTCAAACTTACTCTGTGATTTGATGCGTCTCTGAAATTCTCTAAAATGAAACACTCATATTTTCTCACTGCACTTAGACATTTTTAGGTTCCAACTTTACACTAAACACGTGCGCTTTTATGGCAGGGTGAATATGGCACAGCCGTCACAGTCGCATACAAGATCTAGGCTCACAGTTTCAAGAATAGAGCCCCAGGTATATATGTTGATACAATGTGCTTTTTTATGACTTATCCGAGTTAGAAATAACCATTTTTGAGCCTTTCGAGATGCGAAATCTATTATTATTCCCTATTTTGACATACAGCTACCTTGCGCGAACTGAAGACATTTTTTTTCAGGACTCATCTTTTTCGAGAGATATTTTGGCACCCACCAGAATTTTTTTAGCCCTACCCAAAAATCCAACATCAGCTATTACATTTTTCGTTGTGAATTTATCTTTTTTGGTTCAATTCAACTGTTTATGATTTAAAATCAAAATATTTTTTTTTGTATTTTTCGCACGCCCTAGTTACGCTCAAATGTTTAATATGCAATGAAATATTTCATTTTTGTTTAAAAAGGAACAAACATTTAAAAACTCGTTGCGCACGTACAGTTGAGTGATACACAAAAAATGATAGAGAATACCACCTCTTGCTAGCTGGCAGCTGGTCATTTTGCCTTGAGTCTGACTTCGCGTTACCTCGCTATACAGGGTGTCCCAGACTCAAGTGTCCGGACTAATATAGCTGTATAAAAAAAAATAGAAAATTCCTTTTCCAAAAATCAGTTGAAGTTTTAGTTTTTTAGTTATAAAATATTTAAGCTGGACCAATCAGGAGCACCGTATAAACAGTCGTGTGTGCGTGAGCGGGATTCCAACGCACTGTTATCGAAGCGAGCGCAGAGGTGGTAGGGTTAGCGACGGTAGAACACTAGGTTGGAATCCTGCTCACGCACACACGACTGTTTGTACGGCGCTCCTGATTGGACCAGCTTAAATATTTTATAACTCAAAAACTAAAACTTCAACTGATATTTTGAAAAGGAATTTTAGATTTATTTTTTTTATTTTTATACGACCATATAAGTCCGGACACTTGATTCTGGGACACCCTGAATTACGGGGAGAGAAGGAGACGGTGAAGATGCGATCCTCCGTCTTCGCGCTACCTCGCTCTATTACGGGTAGAGAAAGAGACGGCAGAAAGGCGATCGTCCTTCTTCGCGCTACCTCGTTTTATCGTGGCTAGAGAAAAAGGAAGGTAGAGAGGCCATCGGCCACCTGCTTCTTTCCTATTTGAATGTAAAGTTTAAAAATTGGGTTAAAGACTTTAATTTCATGCAAATAAGCGTTCAGTACTCGGGTGTACTAGCGCCGGCTACCACACTACACAAGAGATCCGATAGAAAAGTATCCGATTTACAAATTCCTAGAACTGCTGGCCCACGCAGTTTCTCAGAGCGCAGAGAGAGAGACGGTTGCGACTCACGCCTCGGAAGGGACGCAGTGCAAGAGTACTCAGTCGAGGATATTGCCAAAGATATTATAAACGTAGATGCGGTACGGGATGTCAGAGTGGGGGAACGATATATATAGGACATCACATTTTCTGCCATATCGAGGTGCTGCCCTCACCGTACTACGAAGTC
>CAKNYM010044159.1:41971-81900 GCA_932195095.1 Andricus curvator | reverse complement strand
TTACATTTACTTATATTTACTTCCTCCTCTATTTACAATCTTTCCTTATCCATTCCTCTTCCTCCTTCCTTCTCTTCTTCTTCATCTTACCCAAAACTCCCTTCACCCATGCTACTGACCTTTTTTCCCCCCTTTCATGCATCAATACCTCCATGCTTATCTCACTCCTTTCCACCTCTACGCACTCCTCCAACCAGTGCTCCACTCTTGCCTCCCCCTTCCCACATAGTTCACACATCCTCTTTTCCCTGGCGAGCCGGAACCTATTGAAACCCTCCATGCCCCCACATCTCATCCTCGCTATGAACTCCTGACTTCCTTTCTCTCCTTTCTCACACAAATATTGCGCTCTCGCCCTTGGCATAATCCACACATAGTTCCCATTAAACCCTGTCTCTCTTATTCTCTCTTCCCCTGCTGGCTTCTCTCTCTCCATGCTGTTTTTCTTAACCAACTCATATACCTTCCTTCCTTCCTCATGCATCCTTCTCACTTCATCCATCTGCAGTCCATTCGTTCTAAAATACCTTTCTCTTTCAACCTCCATCTTCCCACCCCCTCTCCTGTTCTCCTTCTCCCACCAACACTCCCTAACCAGCTTACTTCCCCCCTCTTCCAAAAATTTCTCCTCATATTTACACACTCGACTCCCCGCTAGAATCGCTACACTCGTTCCCCCCGTCTCCCTCCTGACAATATAATTAGGCGTGTTCCTTGCCATCCCCAGTGTCCACTTTACATATCTCTCCTGTATCCTATTTACCTCTTCGCTTTCCTTCCACCCCCACACCTCTACTCCATACAATAGCACACTCATCACTAGTGAGTCAAACAATTTCATTCTCCTTCCAAAATCATCTGCGAATAACTTCTTTCCCAACCCCCACACCTGCCTCATCACCACATTTGCCCTCCTCACTCTCTCTTTTATGTGACCATCCACTCCGCCATTCCTCCGAAACAAGAAGCCCAGGTACACAAACTCTTTCACCGCCTGCACCGCCTTTCCCTTCCACTTCCACTCCCCTTCCTTATCCCTTCCACCTCCTTTTCTGAAAACCATAACCTTGGACTTTTCCGCATTCAGTTCTAACCTGTTCTTATCCAGGTATCTTCTCAACCTCTTCATTATTTCCTTCAAGGCCTCCTCGCTTTTTGCCAACAACACTATGTCATCTGCATACGCTAGCGACCAAACTGTAACCCCTCCTATCCTGACTCCCCCTACCACACCGGCCTCCAGCTTACTTTCCATATCCGCAATTAAAATCTTACCTTATCTTTGGTCTCTTCATATATCTCCCTTACCCTCTCGATCAGGCCTCTCTCCGCTCCCCTATCATCCATCGCCTCCCACAATTCTCTATCCACAATGTGCTGCAGAACGTAGATATTGTCGATAGTACTCCTACCTGCCCTAAAGCCCGCCTGCGTCTCCGGCAATATTCCTTTCCCCTCGACATCCTTCCGCAGCCTCTCCGCCACCACCATCGCGTATACTTTATACGCCGTATTCATTAGCGTAATTCCTCTATAATTTTCCTGCCTATCCCTATCTCCTTTCTTATACAGAGGTACTATTAACCCTTCTCTCCACCCTTGTGGGAATCCCTCCCCCCTCCATACTTTCTTCATTACCTCCTTCAGCCTCTCCCTAACCTCTTGTGTACTAAACAGCCATGCTTCGTTCTCTACCCCAACCAGCCCTGCTGATTTTGACCTTCTTAACTTCCTTATCTGTTTCTCTATCTCCTCGTCATTCAACTCCTCCATCTCTGCCTCCCCCGTTATTCTACTCCCATCATCTCTCTTCCTTGAATCTGAACCCTGGAATGATTCTTTAAAAAACTCCCTCCACTCCTCACTCCCTATCTTCTCGCTTATCCCTACTCTCCGCTTCCTAAACCTATTTATTATCTTCCAGACGTCCCCCTCTGTCTTAACATTTCCTAACTCCTCCTCCAGCTCTTTCTCCTTTTCCTGTTCTTTCTTCTTACACATCAATCTAAACCCCTTCCTCATTTCTACGTACTCCTCCCTTTTCGCAGTACCCTCTTTCCACTTCTTATATTTCCTCTTCACCTTCCTTTTCATCTATTTACATTACCTATCCCACCACGGCTTCACCACTCCTTTCTTCTTCTTTTTAAATACCTACTTTTGCACGCACCCTTTCACTTTCTCTTTTAAATCCTCCCATATCTCTTCCACCGTCTCCACTTCGAAGCGCACCTTCCCTAACTGCTCCTTATACTTCTCTATCGCCTCCCTCGTCCAGCTAACCCTCTCCCCCGTCGCCACTTCTGCCCCACCTTGCCTTCCACCGCTCTCACCCCTTATACAAGCCCTAATGGCTGATGGTCTGACTCTACCCTCTCTTCTACTGCGAATCTCTCCATCTCCTCCCACCCTTGCATATCCATAACTACATAATCTATTACCGATACCCCCACCTTACCTACGTATGTGTATTCTCCCTCTTCGTCCCCAGTTGCCATACCATTTTCCACCGCCCAGCCTCTATCCTCCATTCAGTCCCTTAGAATCTCCCCCTCCTTATTTATTAACCTATCTTTCGAATTCCTTTCGAAGCTCTCCCCTTCCCTGTAAAGGCCCCCTTCCCTCCCCATCCTCGCGTTAAAGTCCCCACCTAGTACCACCATACCCTACTCTCTTTCACCTAACAGGTCCTCCACCCTTTCTTTAATTCTTTCCATCCCATCCTTATTGTACACTGTCACAAACTTACTGCTTACCCCTCCTATCTTCACTATCCTCATTTGCACTCCCTCCTCCTCTTCCTCTCCGTGAGCTTCTTCCTCTAATCCATCTCTAACCCCCGTTATAATTCCCCCACTAGCCCTTCCTTTCTTCTTCACTCTGACCGCCTCCTGGAGTCTCCACCTATACCCCCTTGGCAGATTTGGCTCTATTCTATGCCATTCCTTTCTTTTCACCTACGTCTCCACCAGTCCTACCACATCAAATTCCTGGATATAACTCCAGAACTCCTCATCCTTCTTCTTTACCCATGCTACGTTCCAGTAAAGCACCTTCACAACTCCTCTACCCTGCATTACCCCCACCCCTTACTTCCTACGAAACAAATTCCCCTGCACTTCCTTCAACACCTCTTTCTCCTCGTCCCACACCCACATTTTCTCGTCTATTTTTATTTTCCGATATCCTACCTTCGCCGATCTCCCTTCACTCCTCTCCCTCCTAGCCCTGTCGTACAGCATTCTCTGTACATCCCTTTCCTTTCTTGTCAAGTCGTGATCGATGAAAACTTCCTTATCCTTTATCCTATTTTTATTTCGCATTACTCCCAACTTTTCTTCCCAGCTCTCTAACTCCACAACCGCCACTTCTTTCTCCTTTCTCCCCTCCAACTTAACTTTCCCTACCCTGCCTTTATTCCACCCTATGCTCTGTAGCAGCGCTTCCACGCCCTCCCTTTCTTCCCCGCTCTAAATCTTCAACCCTCTTACCACAATATTATTTCTCCTGTCTGCCTTCTCCTTTCTCTCCATTCTCAACTCCATTGCCCTTATCCTTTCCCTATCCGCCCTTTCCTCCTTTTCACTCCTACGCTCTCCCACTTTCTCGTCTATCATATTCCCTACCCTCTCTCAAATACCTTTAATCTCGCCCCCGCTACCCCCGTCTCCTATTTCCATTTCCGTTCTGCCCTCCACCTTCTCAAGCCTTTTTTCCGTCCTTTCTTTCCACACCCTAATCTCCTCTTCCATCTGTTTTATTTCAACTTCTTTTTGTTTTCTTTCCCTCTCTAACCCATCTACTCTCTCTCTCAGCTCTTTCACCTCCTTTTCCCATTTCTCATCTCTGATTCTCAAGTCCTCCCTCATGCCTTAAATCTGCTCCTTGGTCCGCCTTACGTCCTCCCTCAGCCCCCTGATCTCGCCTAATAAAATCCCGAGAGCCTCCTTTTCCAACTTCCCCTCCATGGGGGGGGGACCTACTTGTTATCCCGCTTTTTTTTAACGGGCTCTCGACATCGCTTTTCTCCGGACTCTGTTGGCTCTCTCTCTTCCTTTTCAAGAGATCCTCCCCGTCACTTGCGCTTGACGCTCTCTCCCTTACCTTTTCGCTTCCTTCGTTGCCACCGTCCCGATTTCTCCCTCTCACGGACGCACCGCTCGACACGGGGCGACGCGTTGTTGGCCGTCATAGCTTGTGGAAAACTCCCTCCCCGTCAGTTTCGCTACCAGCACTGCCAGTACTCTCGCTGCCCACCTCCCGCTCTGCCGACGGTAACTGGGACCTCTCCATACAGTACCTTCCGCAACCGACAGATCTCTCTGCAGAATGTTGGCGTCTTTCGCCGCCAAATTTTCCTTTTATTTCCCTTTTTCTTTCTTCAATTCCTCACAGTCCCTCCCCTTCTCTCCCTTAACATCCCCTAACTCTTTGAGAACCACCCCCGACTCCTCGAAAGCCCAAGACTCCTGACCACGAACTCCCCCGATTACTTGCCAACCTAACCTCACTTTCCCTATCCAACTAAATCCCACCTCACACCCACGCTGAAACTCTCTTTTTATCTCCCCAATTCACCCCACACAACCCTACTCACCTCCTCGGCTTCCACCCTGACACTCCACTCACAACTTCCACACAAAATCCGTAAAATTCTCTCACTATCTGTCACTAAACACGTTCTCACTTCCGCCACCAACATGCAAGTCCCAGGAGACACTAGTATAGTAATCAGAAAAAGTAAATTCAATGATACTCCAAGTCTTGATGCAACACCTAGTTTCATATTAGGGGAAAGTTTACTCGGAAATACTGAATCTAATTTTGAAGAATCAGAAATAAAAAATAGTCAATATTTTAAAAACCTTTTTAGTGCGAATTTCACTGCATTTTTCGCGGATAAAACTGTATGCTTAGATCAAAATCCAGAAGGAACTTTTTATAAAGAATTGTCAGTACCAACTCAACTGCCGATTTCAGGTGAACCAACATTTAAAACCCAATCAATAAGTAAACCAAATTCGGATTCTAACACAGCCCCCTTCGACTCGGCGATCCCACCTGCGGAAAAGGCAGGACCAGGTACCTCGCAGTCAGGGGTAAACGTTACCGTTGCTCAACCAAAAGATACGGTGCCAATAGATCATAAACAAGCGTTAGTTTTATATAGGAAAAACAAAAACGCAATTTCATCGCAGAATTTCCCGTTAAGGAAAATCGAAGAACCTAGTCAAATCAACATAATAAACCCTTCTTTTCAATCATCTCAATCGAAATTATGTAATCCAAGTGGTCGTTCAGACATATCTGCGTCACAAAACCTATCACGCACTAATACTACCGCAGAGATATCTGCAGCAGCAGGCCCACAAGACCCTCTGAATTTCAATCAACCAGGAAATACCAATATGGCTCTTCCAAATAATCAGCAGGTTAGTTTACGGGACACCCTCGAAATCGTTCCTTATTTTAATGGTTCATCGGAAAAACCTCTTGCTTTATTCATAGAAGCATGTAGGGAATCGAAACAGATGCTCCCTATAAACGCATAAGGTAATTTGGTAAAGTTATTAATTAGCAAACTTACAGGTGAAGCAAGGAAGTTGTAACAAGACAAAATTTTGGGCATCCTTATTTAAATTATTATTTGATGCTTGAAGCGACATCCGTTCTCTCGTTACGTGGCACAACACTCCAAGGGCATATTTAGGTTAATATTAAGAACTAGGATTAATTCATAGGAAATTTTTGTTTGTTATTTATGACCTTGCCTGATCATTCTCCTCAACGAGGGACAACGAGGGATTTCGAAATTCTGTAAGGCTTTCGGAAAACTAGGATTTGCTCGCTGTCGCTATCAAAATTACGAATCGAGATTCGAATTTGAATCTGGTTCCCGCCTTTCCGTTTGTTGTCTCCAATAGTCCCGGTACCTGGCTGGAAATCTTTGATGCCTCCTAAGCCAGGGATGCTTTCGGATCCTCGTCCCTAGGCTTAGTGAATGAACTTAGTCGCCTTGGAGCGATACCTTGGTCTGCATCAGTAATTGCTATGAGGAAGGAAACCCTCACATCCCCTAATACGGGCCCTCCGCGCTACGGCACTGGGCCGAGATTTCAGCCTACTTCAAGACTCCCGCAGCCAATCAGCGCCGCGCAATGCAAACTCGCCCAAAGGAGACGAGACGACTCTCTCGACGACCAGCAAGCCGGGTCCTCTTTCCTTCGGCAGCCACGTGCCAAGAGACAGTCGCGACTTGCTACCTTCTTTGACTCTTGCTATCACGAAGTACCGTATTAATGTTAAATTAATTAAAATCAGTTTAACTTCCTTGTTGAGGTAAGGTCCACTAAAATATGTCTTCGAAGCTAAGGATCCTCATGTTCAGACGATTGAGCTTAGTTTTTCGAATATCGTTTTTGGAGTAGTAATCTGAACATGAGGAACCCCCCGAGTCTCCAATGTCTACGGTTTTATTTATTCTAATTTTTGATTATCATATGTGGAAAAGACGGTATTAGTTACCGCCTCTCTTTTTTTATGCTCTCGCTAGTCATTTGTTAATGATTGATACTCGATAGCGTTTTCGCTTTATTTTACCTTATTAGCGCTTCTCTTAGACGCCATGATGGTCTCATATCCTAATTTGAAAATTTAGTTTATAATAATGCTTTTGGGTGATGTATTGACTTCAAATTAATCGCCGATCTCACAAAATGTTCGCTTTCAGGACGCCATGTTGGCCTCGTGTTTAAATTTTGAGCTACCGGTGAGATACGCTCTCTTTCTAGCCTTATTCAGTTATCGAGAATCTAACTTCACTTTAGGAAATCTTTGTTTGTAATGAAATTTTGAGGTTAGTTTCACTTTCGTTAGTATTTTTATGTAGTGTGCTCACGATCGAGCCCTTGGAGTACCGGCCGAACGAATTAGCCTCCTCTTTATTAGCTATGCTCTCTTTTTTGGATGATTTACCGCGTAATTACAAAAATCTTTGTACGGTTTGATAGGTTTAAATAAATGTTAACACCTTTTTTTATAATGCACTAGTTATTGAATTATTTCCAAGTAAGAATCGCGCTTGTGCCTAGAGATTTTTCAAAAATAGGTTGAACCACCCCCCTCTACCTACAACTTTAACTAAAGGGCTGAAGCCGGCCCGGGCAACCACCTGGCCCACCCCCAGTTTATTGAGTTTTTGAGTGCCCAGTTGGCGCATGTGCGCCTGGCGCCCATCTCCAAAATAACGTATTTGATCTTGCAGTAGGGAATTAACACCCATAAGGCAAGTAACGGAAATCAAGTAGCTAAAGAATTTTCTGTTCAAATGGAAAGGGAAATTATCGACTGTTTTTTCAGAGGATTAAAACCTGACTTAGAAATAAGAGTAGGGGAAGCAGATTCATTCTCTGAAATATTTCAAAGAGCAATTAAAATAGAGCGACGATTAGTTGCGAATAAAGAATTGCGAAAGGGAAAAACTCATAGAACATCAATTTCTGAACAAGAAAAACCAATACGAACAAGTAGAGATTTTGCAAAAACAAGCCAAATAAATTATATGCGAGATAACTCCTTAATATGTCAAATTTGTTCAAAGTCTGGTCATGCAGCAGCAACATGTCGCCAACATTTTCAAAATTCTTCAAACAACCCTGGTCAAAATTTTCAGCAAGTTAACTGGAATAACCCAAGAAATTTTGAGCAAGCAGGTAAGAGTAGACCAAACGCAGTTGGCCAGGGGAGAGGCTCATGCAATCCCCAATGGAAAGGTCAAGGACCTTATGCAAATAGAAATGACTACCAGTCTCGCCCCAATATAGGTCAATACAATTCACAGAATAACCGAGGGCAAGGTTTCAATCAAAATAATAACTTCAACCCCAATCCAAATTTTAATCAAAATTTTAACCAAAATCAGAACTTTAACACAAACCGAAATTTTCGAAATCGAAATTTCTATCAAGGCTTTAACCCAAATCAAAATTTTAACCCGAATAGAAATTTTAATCAGAATCAAAATTTTAATCAAAACCCGAATTGCAATCAAAATTTCAATCAAAACCCGAATCAAACTTTGAATAAAAATCCAAATTTCAATCAAAATCAAAAATTCAATCGAAATTTTAATCCAAATTATAATGCAAATCAAAATTTTAATCAAAAGTCAAATCCAATCCCAGCCAATAATCAAAATCAAGATTCATCAATAATTTGTAACAATTGTAAGAATGAGGGGCATATGCTTAAGGATTGTGAAATTAGGAACAGAGCGCGTAAATATTAGCGTAGACAATATAATCCCATATATTAGCTTATCAGCGAGGGGACTAAAAAGCCCCGTTAACATGATGTTAGACACAGGAGCAGGCCCAAATTTAATTGAGGAAAAAGTGATCCTATCCACTACTAAAATCAATGAATCAAAACGTCTAAAGTTAACCGAGATACATCAACACACAGTATATACCTTGGGACAAATAACTATCGGCATTCTTGACAGTCCAACAGTTTTTAATATTATCCCAAATGAAGTCCCACTGGATCATGAAGGAGTAATTGGAACCGAATTTCTTAGAATTAACAACGCTAAAATAAACTATGCAGAAGGCCAATTAGAATTCAATAATAAACAATATCCTTTTACACCACTGGAAACGGTCACCATACCAGGAAGAAGAATCCAAAACATTTATGCCAATATAAGAAATAAAGAAAAAGAAGTAGGATACGTACCATTATTATATCCTGAAATAGCATTATTTTCAGGAAATGTCATAGTGAATAACAAGAATGGACGAGGTTATCTCAAAATAGCAAATACCAGCGAAGATCCTTTGACAATCGCAATTCCTGAAATCGAATTAGAAAGCTTTGAAGAAATCTCTATGGATGAAAAATATACCTCACTTCAATCGAATCAAGTCTCCACATGTAAAAATAAAGATTGCGAATTTGATCTCACGGAATTTTAAAAAAAAGACACTCGTTTCATATGGACTAAAAAACAACAACGTGCATTTGACACACTCAAGGAAAAACTTTGCGAAGAACCAGTTTTACAACGGCCAGATCTTTCTAGGCCATTCATTCTAACAACGGACGCATCCGGCTATGCAATAGGAGGAATTTTGTTACAGGGAAAAATCGGTAAGGATAAACCTGTATCTTACGCTTCGCGAGCGCTAAATGACAATGAGAAAAAGTTTGACACATATGAAAAAGAAGCATTATCAATTGTTTATTGCGTATAATATTTTCGTCCCTACCTTTATGGACGCAAATTTACTTTGGTCACTGATCATAAACCCCTAGTATGGTTTCAAAATTCAAAGGACCCATGCTCACGCGTCACAAGATGGAGGTTAAAATTAGCAGAATATAATTTTGATGTAGTGTGTAAAGCAGGTAAGACTAATGTCAATGAAGATGCCTTATCTAGGAATACAGTGAATGAATATGAAAAAGTAAAAAGTACGGAAGTAAAAATAGTAAAGGATGATAAGAAAGATCATTCAGAAAAAATTAGTGAAGTAAAGGACCTTCACTGTTACGAAGAAATAGATTATAATTATATTATAAATAAGGAGATTGAAGAAAAGAAACATGATGAATTAAATGATATAAAAAACTGATTTTAACTATATGTGAGAATTTAGGTATTAATGAAAATATTGGAGCAAGTTGACCCGAAAGAAACTAAAAATGATATTTCACCACAAAAAACACTCTTCCCTCCCCGAGTAAAGAATTCAGAAAAGGGAGAACGAAAAAGAAAACGAGGCAGAGCTCGAAAAATTCCAGAAGCGGAAATTGAGTTCAAGGAAGAAAAATTAAGAAAAAAGGTATTTAAAAGACATAATGAATCTCATCAGAAACGAAAACTCTCAGAGTCCGAGGAAGACTCTGATTCCGATCCAGAATACATTTTAGGACAAAAACGGAAGCAAGGAAAAAGGAAACATTTTAAGAAGGATTATGTCAATCAATTGAAAAAGAAGGTAAATAATTATTCAGACTCATTTTTTGACACATCAAGCGAAGAAGAGGAACCTGAGAATATTGAAGCAGATAATAATAATCAAGAATAACATTTAGATGAAGAAGAATTAGAAAAATCAGGAAACGCAAAAGAAGAGGATTTTATAAAAGAACGCCTTCCCCCCGAACCACCCCCTGATCAACCCACGACATCCAGATTAGCAAATCTACCGATAAAAAATATAATAGCATGCCGCGACCAATTAGCTATGAGAAAGAATAATTATGCATATTTTCTTACCACAGACGGAAAACCTCGAGATAACGGTTCTGAAATTTTAGCAAAACGCGGAGGACTACCCAATTTTAGAAATTTACAAAAAGGATTAACAAAATAAATTCGCAAGGGCCAACAATATTACATAGCATTACCCATTGAATCTGAAAATAAAACCAACTTAACTGAAAATATCGAAAGTATTAAATTGTCGATTTATTCCTTTCTCTCTATCGTAGAAAAATTAAAATCGATCAGTATAGCAAAAACTAAATATATTAATAATGTACCACGGGATGAAGTACTAGCCACATTAAAAATTGCATTCCTGGATTCTGAAACCAAAATTATAATTTGTCTAGGGATTACGCAATATCACACTAAGGAACAACGAAATTAATTAATGGAAGAAGCACACTCATCAGTAATCGGAGGACACAAAGGCGTAACGAAAACTTACAATAGGATTAGGCAACGATATTACTGGGAAAACATGAAATTAGATATTCAAAAATATATTCAAGCCTGTTTACAATGTCAACTAAAGAAAATCGTCAGAGCCAAAACAAAAAATCCAATGATAATTACTGATACACCGGGAACCGCTTTCGAAAAAATTAGTATGGATATTGTGGGTAAATTACCAAAAACCAAATCCGAAAACGAATACATTTTAACAATACAGGACAATTTTACCAAATATTCTTTAGGTATCCCAGTTTCAAATCAACAAGCTAGCACGGTAGCTGATGCTTTCATAAAAAAAGTTTGTCTGTATTTACGGTTCACCAAAAGCAGTATTAACAGATCAAGGCACAGAATTTCTAAGTAACCTTATGAGAAAAATGGCTAAACGATTCAGAATCAAGCAACTTAAAACTAGAGCATTTCATCCGCAATCTAATTGATCACTTGAAAGATCACATCATGTTTTGAAAGAATATTTAAAACAATTTATAGATAAAAATGATGAATGGATTGAGTTAGCCATGTTTTCATATAACACAAGTGTACACGATGAAACTAAATGTACACGCTATGAACTAGTTTTTGGAGAATTGGCTCGTCTACCATCCAGTGACCCCCTTCCTGAATACAAAAAAGTAGACACATGTGATGATTACATGACTAAATTAATAAGAAAATTGCATGAAATGCGAGAAGTAGCAAAATGCAACCTAATTTCAGCAAAAGAAAAATCAAAAGAATGTTACGATAAGAAAAGTAATCCACAGGACTTCAAAGTAGGAGACAGCGTTTTTCTTCTAGAAGGAGGAGATTTAAAAGAATTAGAAAACCAATACTCAGGCCCTCATGAAATCTTAGAAATTTCGGGCAAAGGAAACGTTCAAATAATGATAAAAAATAAGCCCAAGGTCATCCATGTTAATAGACTTCGAATTTCACACATACCGCACTATAATACAATTGAATGTTTAATAAAAATATAAACTCTTTGAAACTTAAGCAACAAAGAAGAGGATGAAGACAAATAACAATTTTTATAAGAAATACTTTTACCTTACAGACTCTGTACCAAAATGGAAACAAATCATCGTCAGAAAATAGACACCTTTTGCAACTTAATCGTCAGAAATGTAAACATATACGCACTATGGCCATATCTAATTTTTAATGGAATATTCGACCCAGATGATTATAACCTCCCAATTTGGTTCAAAACGTTAGGAAATGAAGAAACAATTAAGGATATAATTCTAACAATAAAAACCAGAGGACCAAACGCTTTTTACAAACTAGATAAGAGTCTTAGACAATCAGAGCAAGAGTTTTTAGCATCCATTTTAGACCTTCCAAACTAAGTACATATATAATACTTTTGAAAGACACAAAAAAAATATAGAGAAGTAAATAGCAGAAATCACTGCTAATCCAGGAATCATCGTTTTTTCCCCAGAAACGATGGAACCAAATATTGACACACACATATAAATAAGCACAGTGCAGGGAAAAAAATATAAAGGAATCGCAGAATATCGATCAATCTCAAAAAAATACGCAGCACTAAAAGGCTTACAGGACCTCGAAAGCACACGACCGGACAAAGGAAAGAAAAAATTCAAACGAGATCTTTATGATTTCATTGATAACGAAATTGAAATTTCCTATGATAATAATACTCCAGCACCACCTTCGCTTACCCCTGAAGAAAATTACCGCGTAGAAACCAAATTATGGGTAAAAGAAAGAGATACAAAAAAATACAAAAATAGAAAGTCTAAAAACCCAAATAATTCAAGAAAATCACCGAAAGATTTGGAAAAATGCCCACAATGCAATCAATATAATCAATTTTGAATTATAATCACAAATTCTTGACAACAATATAGCAATAAAACCTGCGATATTTCGTAAGAAAAATGCAAATAAACATAACAAACCTTTGCAAATTTATAATTTGACATGTGAATAATTTTCCTATATTTCATCTTAACTAACACAGTTTTTCACTTTTAGTTTCTTTCATTCTTTAAGAAATTATAATTCCTCTAATATAAATCTACACTTTCTTTTCTAGGATCCAGTCACCGAGAAGCAAAATCAACAGATAATTCACCTTTTTCCTGCTCATGACACAAACGACTACTTTCTAAAAACCAAATTTGAAAATACGACAGGCCTTTACTTCGAATCTTTAAACCGAATTAAGTTATTTGAAGAAGATTATCACTTAATATGACATTTAAACATAGAAGAAATTCTCGAAATTAGAACAACACTACTGGACATTTATTCAAACATAATTTTTCACTGCGGAAATTTAGAAAAATCCAACTTTTGTATCAAAGTATCTTATGACTATAAATTCAAAAATAAAAAAGACAGGATAACAATACAAACTAACGAAATAACAGACCTTTTAAAAGATATCATGAACATCACAAATGAAAACGATCAAATAACTATAACAAATGTTCAAACAGCAAGTGAGAAACTAAAAGCAACTGGAGCCTATTCTATAAATCTTGTACAAAACGATACTTAAGTCTGTCGACACCCTTTGCAAGAAACTCACAAAAAATCCACTGAAATTTTAAATAATATAAAAAATTACAACATTTGGATTTCAAAACCCCCTAAATTAAAAATGAGCTCAAACATTTTTGTTACCGAATGGCTCGACAATATGCTTGACGTTTTATCTCTTTACATAGAAACCCTTCAACAACTTATCGAAGCAATAGAATGTGGATCTCATTACATTTTTTTTACTATGAAATTAGTACAAAATTCCCTTAGAAACAAAATATCCAAACTCTGAAAAAATTAAACTCAGAGACTCTTAAATTTTCAAAAACCCAAAATTTTATTTTGGGCCACAACTTAGTTTTTCTAATAACGTGCCCAACAATCGTTCTAGACGAATTACAAACGTATAAAGTACACCCTTCTCCAATTTATCACGGCCTTGAAATATTCCCTACCCCTATTATTTACATTAAACCCAAAATAAATTACTTAGCTATTTCAATTGATAAACAAATATTTCATTTCAGATACTCCTTTCCTAATCAGAACTTCCTAACTTTAGTTTTAAAATCGCATCCCGTCTCGCCCTCACTTCTATAAAATATGTTACACCTTGGCATCAGAAACCTATATCTGTTAAATCTTCGAACACTGTATCCCTATGCACGCATGGACTATCCACATCTGTTTATTCCCCCATTCGAATAACGGAATTTGTACCAAAAATAAATTAATTCCTTTATTATTATATTATGATTATTTTATATTATATTTTCTTTCTTTATATCCATATACTTTATTCATTATTTTTCTTCATATCCACATTTTACTTATCTTACTAATCATCAGTCATCAAAATTTTATATAAATTTTTTGGAAATTGCATTTTTGTTTTCTCGTAAAGAAAAGTGAATCATGAAATAATACATAACATAAAATATAACTTAACTTCATAACTAATCGAAGTCGTTTCTTCTTTTGTACAGAAATAATTTCGACGCAAAAACTGACAAGTTTTTGCTACTAGGACGACGAACGACAAACGTCTTTCAAATTACCCGCAAATAATAATCAAATATACAAAATCAACTCACATTGAACTAATAAAGGTTCATCTTTCTTCTATAACAAAAATGATACCAACAATCGAAACAGTAGACGGTGCTGAATGCCCAGAATTAACAATAGAACCAAATACATTTTTACTTAATTCACATTGTTTTTCCACTCATCCAAGCATAAAACATTTTTATGTACAAATAAATACAATTTGTAAAATTGTTAAACCATGTTTGAACTCATTAAGTCAAAAAAGACAAAATTTGTACCAACAATGTAATTTTTGGCATTCAATAGGCCGAATACCACAAGTTTGTCAAAAATGTGTAAAATGCCTACGAAAACTTATAATTCCAATTCAAAGAGCAATTTTCTGTTATAAATGTCATCAAATATCACAAGAGCAACCTCAGCTTATCTGAATAGAATATTACGGAATGTGTCATCCTAGAGCGAGACGCTGTGAATGCAAGATGCATTTTCATCTTATCGGTAAATTGCAAGGAGTGAAAGTAAGATGCTACCGTTGTGAAAAAGAATTATTAAAATATCAACCCGCATATGATTGCCTTGATTGCATTGAATATTATATATAATTTAAAGAAAGATTCATGGGTTATTTTTATTATGTTATTACTTTTATTATTATTTTTATGATGGGTTATTTGAGCCAAATACTCAGTTATTATGTTGAAGACGAAGAATCAGATCCTTTATAAAAACTATCATAAAAAATTAATTAACCGTACAATCCTGTGGAAAACATATCGATAATTGTTGAATTACATATTTTTATCATAGTCATTGCTTTCCTATGTTCAAAATCAAAACGAGGGGAGATATCACGATGCTACGTAAATTCGAATGTAATCAGTACTAATATCTATGCATAGTTAATGTCTATTAATAAGCTCTTCGATATATATGTATGAGTAAAAACTTCTAATCATATATTAATGTCAACGAATAAAATTTTTTTTTATGTATGAATCTAAAAATCATAATCATTTATTGATGTCTACGTATAACGTTTCCATATATGTATCAGTATAAAACTATAACCATATATCAATGTTGAAAAAAAAGAGAGAAAAAAACAAAATATAAATAATAAAAAATGTACTAAATATCTATGTATCAACGTTTGTAATTGTGCTTTTTTATTGAAATTTCTCAATGTAACTAAATACGGAATAAGTAAATAATATATCACGTTTAATTATCGAAATTGTAGATAAAAAGGCAAGCTATCCTAGAACTATTTTGCTTATTTGACACATTTAATTTTTTCCTGATTAGAATTTTCAATGGATTCAATGTGAGTCTTCTGTTTAGTTCATAGCAAATTAAATTTTGAACATGTCCATTTCATGTACATGTTCAAAATCAATAAGAGGGGAGATGTTACGTCCTGCGACGTAACGGTAATTATAAATTATAATTGTTCATAAAATGAACTTAATCATAAATACAAATCCGCCTTTTATTGATCCATTATTGAACAGCACACGTCGCATGTGGCTTCACCCTAAAAACCTTATCAGTTACGAGTTTTCCAGTCTCCCCTAATTGCGTAAAGTTAAAAGAGAAAACCCAAAATGGCGACTAATCAATGTAGCTAGAAATGGCGTACGAATTTGCTAGCTTTATCGCTCTTCCAAGATTTGTATGAAATCTGTGCCATATACGAGGTGTGGCTATTAAATAACGAGACTGGTGCTGTAAAACATTTTATTTTGATTTCATACATATCTATTTATTATCACCTTCAATATCTTCCATTGTTTGAAACAGTGCTGGAAGTCTTCTTCTTTCAGCTCCTTCAGGACGCGTGCCGCTTTCTCTTTCACAGCTTCAACGGACTCAAATCTTGTTCCGTTTAATGCAGATTTCACCTTAGGAAGCAGATAGAAGTCGCACGGCGCAAGATCCGGCGAATAAGGCGGATAGTCAAACACTGGGATGCTGTACTTGGCTAGAAACCTCTTGACAGACAATGCGGAATGAGCTAGCGTATTATCTAGGTGGAGAACCCATGACTTGTCCTTCCACAGTTCGGGCCGTTTTTTCCTTATTCTTTCGCGGAGTTCAGCAAGAACATGAAGGTAGTAATGTTGATTGATAGTTTGACCTACAGGAACCCAGTGAACGTACACAATCGTATGAATATCGAAAAAAAAAACACGTGGAAGGGCGACCCGGGTGTGAATCATCTTCAATGACTTCTCGGCCATCTTAAAAACGCTTAAACCACTCAAAAACACGTGCAAGCGATAAACATTCATTGCCATACACTTTTTTCAATAAATTATAAGTTTTAGTAGCGGTTTTTCCAAGTTTCATGTGAAATTTCACAACAATTCGTTGCTCTATTGGCACACTTAACATTTTCCCGGCGAAACAAAAAAAACAACTCTAAGGCGAACGAAGGCCACGGCTATACGGATTTGTTTACAGAAGCGAGAGGTACTGCATTCGAAAGAGAAGGCTTCAGGCTATACAGCTATCGGTCGCTGATGTTTGGCGCATGCGTACTTCTTCTGTAGCAGCGCCAGTCTCGTTATTTAATAGCCACACCTCGTATAAACACTACCGAAATTATCAAGTACAGTCTTGAGTTTTCTGTTCTCCGCCGTAAGCTCTGTCCGATCTGAAATCCGTTCAGTCAATTTTTGTTCATTGTCCGCCGAAGGCTCTATCTACTCTGTAATATCTGTCGTTTTCTCGTCTGTCGGTCTGTTTTCTGTTTCCGTTTCATCTTGTACGAAGCTCTGTTTTGTCGTCGCAATTCTTGTGAAAGTTAAAATTGTATCACGTCCGTGTAAGTGCACAAAATTGGAATATGTGTAATTTTTGAAGTGAAATTTAAATAGTGTGGCTAAATGCCGAATTTGTCTTTATCCCTTATCCACTAAAAATTTCCTGTCAATTATCGTCGAAAAATCCCTGTCCCAATTGGATCCCCGGAAGACGTCAGGCCAATTGAATAAATTGATGAACCCTCAACCCTCATCGATTACACTGAGGACCCTCCAACGCTGTCTGGAGGAATCGAGTCGTCACATCCTTCTCCTGGAGGAAATCATTAGATTAATCATCTTCAACAATTACCCACCTGAGGAATCCCTTACGGATCTTTTCCCCTCTCTGCAAGGATCTTTGGAAACTAGACGGAAATTCCACAAACAACTAGCTGAAATTCTTCTGGCTCTTAAGCAGGTGGCACAACAAATATAATTTGGCTAAGCAATCGATTAGATTTCCACTTATTTTAATCCCATCTTTCTTTTCTTGTTGCCTCAACCATCACTCAGTATCTTACTTTTCTCTTAAAGCTGCCTTTCTGGGATATACTAGATGACATTGGGACTCTGACTAATCTCTACGTATTTTGACAAGACAACTCATGTAGTAAACTAACACAAATAATAAATTATATCTGAAAATGGTTTAGTCTCTCTCTCGCTCTGTTCACCTCAAATTCCGCATCGATTGAATTTCTTAGTTTAGTTTCACTGAATAAGAAATTATTCTAATTATTTAATCGAGCAAAAACGAGAAATCTAATTTTAATTAATTGTTCAAGTTATAATTTTTTTCAATTAGCAAAAATGACATTTTTGAAAATTCAGGTAATTTTTATTTAAAAAATGTTTGTTTTGTTTTATGCATGTCAAGAAAGGCGCTGTGCATAAATTACGTAAACTTTTATTCTGAAATTTTGAAACACGTACCCTCCTTTTTTAGGGTGCATAAGTTTTAACCTCCCCGCCCCCATTTTGCATAATTTTTGCGACTAAATTTCTTTTGTGAATTTAGCGGCGATCCAAAAATTACGTAAGACGATTTGGGGTAAAGGAGGATTTGGTAAAATCTTACTGTCAAGAAAAGATTTTCATTTTAAATAAAAAACGGTTAAACTGAATTAAAAAGACGAATTTTCAACAAGATAGTTCCATCCTCAACTAAAACAGATTCATTTTCTACCAAAAAGTTGCATTTGTTAACAAAAAAGATTAATTTTCTACCAAAATAGACGATTTTTGCACATTTTACATAAATTTTCAACCAAATAGTTGAATTTAAAAACTAAAAATGATGAAACAGTTGAATTCTTCGTTAATTCCGTAAAGAAATGAAGCCTATTCTTCGAAAAATGGCCAAACTCTTAATTTTCTCATGAAAATAGTTTAAATACTTGATAAAACTTGGAAATTTGAAAAACATAATAGAAAGAAGTCATGGGAAAGATATTCTTAGCTAATTTTGCAAAAAACTGACCCTATTTGATGCAAAATGGCCAAATTCTTAATGTTTTTAAAAGTTGCTTAAATAATTAATAATTATTGTAAATTTGTGGTGAGCCCAACTTGTAGTTATTTACTACAAGAAACTATTCACCTAGAAACACTCCCCAAATCGGGTAGTGTTACGCCTACCCTGAAAGGGAAATGGCTTAATGATGTACTACAAATAAACATAGGAAAGAGTCATCGGAAAGACAATCTTAGTTGACCGTAAACAAATTTTGTCTATTCCTTGAAAAATACCCAAACTCCGAATATGTTTATGAAAATTGTTTAAATAATTATTAATTATTGTAAACGTGCAAAGTAATGTAGGAAAGTCTTATTGGAAATACATACTTTTCTGCTTCCGTAAACAAATTAAGCCTATTCTTTGGAAAATAGGCAAACTCTGAATATGTTTATGAAAATTGTTTAAATGATTAATAATTTTTATAAATTTGCAAAGTATCGTAGGAAATAGTCATCGTAAAGACATTGTTAGTTGACTCCTTAAACAAATTACGCCCATTAGTTTGAAAATAGCTAAACCCTCAATTTGCTCATAACAATTGTTTAAATAATTAATAATACTTGGAAATTTACAAAGTATCACAGAAAATAGTCATCGGAAAGATATTCTTAGTTAATTCTGTAGAAAAATGTAGCCTATTCCTTGGCAAATAGCCAAACTCCAAATTTTGTTATGAAAATTATTTAAATAATGAATCATTTCTGTAAATTTAAAGAAGCAACATAAAAAAGTGATCAGAAAGACTTTTCATAGCATCATAGAAAAAAGTAATCAGAAAGATATTCTGGGTTAATTCTATAAAAAAATTTAGCTTATTCGTTGAAAATAGCGAAAATCTGAATTTTTAAAGTAACATAGAAAAGAGTATTCGGAAAGAAATTCTTAGTTCACTCCGTAAAGAAATTGTGCATATTTATTGAAAAATAGCCAAGCTCTGGATATGTTGATAAACATTGTTTAAATAATTGATAATTATTAAAAAATTGTAAAGTATCATAGGAAAGAGTAATTTGATTAAATAATTTGTTATTTAAATAACAATTATTTCTTGGAAATTCGCAGAGCATTATAGAAAATAGTAATCGAAAAGATATTCTTAATTCTGTAAAAAATTGTTCCTACTCGTTGAAAAATAGCGAAACTCTTAATTTTTCAATAGAAATTGTTTAAATAATGAATAATTCTTGTAAATTTACAAAGCAACAGAGAAAAGAGTAACCGGAAAGACATTTTTAGTTGACTTTTCAAACAAATTGTGCCTATTTTTTGAAAAATAGCGAAACTCTGAATATATTTATAAAAATTGTTTAAATAATTAATAATTATTGTAAATCTGCAAATTATCGTAGAAAAGAGTGATTGGAAATAAATTCTTGGTGATTGTGTAAACAAATTGAGCAGTTTCGTTGAAAAATGACCAAACTCTTAATTTGTTGAAATAATTAATAATTCTTGTAAATTTGCAAAGCATTATAGAAAAAAGTCATTGAAAAGACATTCTTAGTTAATTCTGCAAAAAAATTGAGCCTATTTGATGAAAAATATCCAAGTTAGTTAAAATTAGTAGGATGTAATTGTCTTTGAAAATGTAAATGAAAGTAAAATAAAATAAATTTCTAAATGTTCATAATTTGTTTATTATTCTAATAAAAGGTGAGGCTATATAATTTTAAAAAGAAACACTGAAAAATAAGACAAAATATTAATGAAAATTTTACTTTTTTTTTTTTTGAAAATAATTAGCCCAGGATGAAATCATATTTTCAATTGCTTAAGATTTTAAAAATAGTTTGAATTTGAAAGAAGTCATAGTCGTCGAAAATGTATCTAAAATAAAAATAAAAATAATTTCTAAATATTCATACATTTACATTATTTATAATTATAATAAAAAAAACTTCTAGTTGAAATTGTAACTTATCAGTATAAATCTTCTCATTGATCGATAATTTAAATAAATGCGATAATCGTCGTGACTCAAGAGCACTCACACTCTCGAATCTTCGAGGGCTAAGGCATGTTGAAGCCAAGCCAGTTGCTGACACAACACATGCACACGATGGCACATGCATTTGTGACATCATATCTTCAGACCTCCATTGAAATATAGGATATTTGAATCTTCAACTAAAAAAAATCAATTTTCTACCTACACTTGTATAGCTAAATTTTCAGCCAACAAATGTTCATCAAAATAGTTAACTTTTCGACCAAAGAAATTAATTTTTAAACAAAATGATGAATCATCAAATTACAAAAATGAATTTTTAACAAAGTAGTTCATCTTTCGGCTGAATATTAGAATTTTCTATCAAATGTCATAACTATTGTTTTTAGTGATTCCCAGAAATTATAGCTTGTTTGTACAGTGCAAACTCCAGATATGCTATACATAACGCTACTTTATTTTAAATTTTAACCAATTTTAATAAAAATTACGTAAATCTCGAGAGGATAACAACTCGTGAAGTCAGGCGTACAGCTTCGCAGAAGTCACTGGCGTGAAGTCACTTGAATTCACATAAATTCACTGCAATAATTTGAAGTCAATGTACACTCCATCGGTCGAGTTGCGAACCACTCGGTAAATACTAAAAAATGTCATTTTTGCTTATTTTCAAAAAACGTTATCTCGAACCATAGTAATATTTTTTACATTTTTATTATTTTTGTATCCATAAGAAAATTTCTTTAAATTCTAAAAGTTAAAAAATTGTGAGCTACACCGTAGGATTATTTTTTATTTCCAAATGTCATTAGAGTGTTTTATTTGTACAGTAAGAAAAAAGAATACTGGAGTCACAGAAATGTATAGTACTGAATACGCCCAGTCAAATAATTTTTGAACGGAAGAAAATTTTTCTTGTTTCAAGAAATAATGTTTCTCGAATAAAACGTTATTCTTGTTATAAGATTAATTTCTTTCCATCCATTTTTGTTTTGATTTGACGTATTCAGTACTAAATTTCTTTGATGCAAGTAATTTCAAAATTTTCGTTTTTTCGGACACCATTTTATTGGGTACAATTTTCCCACATTTTTCTCTCTGATTATATAATGTAATTTCGTAATGTAGAACAAATGCAAAAAATGTATTTTTTAATTATTGTTTGATTCTTATTCATTTCCTTCGCCGGAATATACATATCTGGTACATACATAATATTATCTAATTCTAGATTTAAAAGATGATTAATAGAGTTTCTTTTTTGTTGATAAAATTAATACATTTTTACTCGACTCCATTTGTTTTTGTGACATATGCCTTTTTGAATTTACTATTCATTTTAGGACTTGAAATTGACATGATTATCATAATTAATAGTCTAAACTTTTCCAAGTTAAAGTTTTATATCAATCACGAATTAGAGTTATCTTAATTTTTTAGAATTTAGAATAATATCAGAGTATTCTGTGAGACGATGAAGCAGAAAATTTAAGGAAGCTGGTGTAAGCTCGCTCGTGTTTTATTTTAAGAAAAGCTATATGAATTTGACACACCTGCCTGAACGCGGAAGATCACTTGTGATTGTATCCCGCATCAGTTACAAATTCATGTATTAAGATGAAAATTTAACTGCTTTGTTGAAAATTCGTTCTTTCTCAGTTAAAAATGCATATTTTTGCGTTGAAAATTCGTCTTTTTAATTCAGTTTAACTGTTTTTTATTTAAACTGAAAATCTTTTCTTGATAGTAAGATTTTACCAAATCCTCCCTTATCCCAAATCGTCTTACGTAATTTTTGGATAATCGCTAATTTCACCAAAAAAATTTAGTCGGTAAAAATTATGTGAAATGGGGGCAGGGAGGTTAAAACTTATGCACGTTAACAAAGGGAGGTACGTGTTTCAAAATTTCAGAATAAAAGTGTACGTAATTAATGCACAGCCCCTCGCTTGACATGCATACAACAAAATAAACATTTTTTAAATAAAAATTACCTGAATTTTCAAAAATGTCATTTTTGCTAATTTAAAAAAAATTATAACTTAAACAAAAGTTATATTTTATTAGCATGTTTGACTCCATTGCGACATCGTCGGATAATTTTTCATTTAAAAAAATTAATAGAGATTTTTATTTGTACCATTTTGTAAGAAATATCCAAGAATTTTGGGCAATAGTCCAATTGAAAGTGGCCCCTTTATACCTAAAATCCTGCAAAAGAAGAAATATCATCTTAGCAACAAAAATGATAAAAATTTGATACGTATTTGAAAACCTGCGAAACATAAAGATTTTGTAGAAAAAATACCGGAAGATCGGGAAGAAAATAACAACATAACCTGCAAACTGTCAAAATGCCGCAAACATTTTTCGATGATTTTGGCACAATTTGTACTTCACGTTCATAAATTGGACCGAGTTCGGATTCGGACCGTTCGCTTTCGAGTTTCGACAATCGACATATCGCTCAACGAGTTGCGCCTGTATGCGTCGCGTATGCGTGAGCGTGAGATGGGGTGAGGCTGGAAGAAGCTACCCGAAATGAGCCGCAAAGGCGCCACTAAACTGACAGTTGTGCTTCCTATGGAAGTAGTTACTTTCAGTTTCTCTCTGGCCCGGTACTGTATTTTCGAATAGCAAAAAAATCGGGAATCTATTATTCAAGTAGCAGAATAACCATAACTTCAAATTCGAGCAGCAAAAAAATCCAGTACTTTAGTTTCAAGGAGCAAACAAATTGGGGAATCTATTATGACTGTAGCCGAATAATATAGAAATTCGAATTCGAGTAGCAAAAAAATATGGTGCTTTAATTTAGAGGAGCGAAAAAAATCGGGAATCTATTATTCGTGAAGCAGAATAACCTAGAACTTCGAATTCGAGGCAAAAAAAACCAGAACTTTAATTTAGAGCATCAAAAAAATCGGCAATCTATTATTCGTGCAGCCGAATAATTTAGAAATTTGCATTCGAGTAGCAAAAAATCCGGGACTTTATTTCCGAGGAGCAAAAAAATCGAGAAACTATCATTCAAGTAGCAGAATAATCCAGAACTCCGCATTCGAGTGGCAAGAAATGTCGGCTGTCTATTTCAAAATAGCAAGAAAAGTCGGGAATCTATTATTCAAGTAGTAGAATAATCTAGAACTTCGTATTTGAGTAACAGAAATATCCAGTACATTAGTTTCGAGGAGCAAAAAAAAAAGGGAATCTATTATTAGTGTAGCAGAGTAATGTTACTTTAATTTAGAGGAGCAAAAGATCGGGAATCTATTATTCAAGTAGCAGAATAATTTATAACTTCGAAATCGAGTAGCAAAAAAGTCCGGTAGTTTATTTTCGATGTGCAAAAAAATCGGGAATCTTTATTTTCTGAAAAAAGATCTTTCTCCTTCGCTCCTCTAGGAATCGAACCACAGGTCTTCCAATAGCTTAGTGGTAAGAACACCTGACAGGTGCTCCTACCACTAACAAGGAGAGGACGCGAGATGGACATCGCCGATTCGACTGGGGCTATACAGGATGAAAGTACATCAAAATCCATTAGGGGCGTATTTTTTCTTTCGATCTAATGGGCCTTAGTTTCCGAGATATCGAGGTTTGAGTATTTGCGCTCGAGCGCTCGGCTCGCCACTGCAGAGTAGGGACCCCAGACTTGGCGCTTACTCAAAGTCCGACACTAATTTTGTGATTAACGGAAAATCCACATGGTTTATATATATATATATATATATATGTATATGTATATATAATTTCCATATGGGTCTTTTTACGTAGATTGCAAATCTTAAAACGAAAATAACCCATCACGTCAAATTAAAAAAAAAAACGGGTTTAAAAAGTACGAACAACAACAAAAAATCATTTTTATTCCTTGGAAAAGTTGTTAAACACTACAGTCCGGCGGCTAGAGACTATTTTTATAGTGAATCATGCAAATCATGTCACAAGCAATTTTATATTTTTTTTAAGTACATAAACCCTCAAAAACATTTTGAAGACGAGAGGCATCCGCATGTTATTAAAAATATAAAATTATATTTTCCGTCCAAACTATGCACGATACGGAAATATCAACATATTTCCGTATCCAGCTATCATATCTAAAAAAGCTGCCGAAGATTCTTCTTATGAAGTTGAAGCAACTGGATAAGAACCATTTGGTTTTCCTTCCGTGAAACACAGAGATTAAGAAAAGATATATATTCACCACCCTGAAGCTTTGTAAATAATGACCATATACTCCTATTTTTTGGGGTAAATTTTCTATCATGTAGTGTAGAAATAATTTTATTTTTGGTCCTTATCCAATTGTCAGTCTCATTTTCTTAGAAACGTTTATGGTTAGATTCATTGCTATATCGAAAGTATTGATTTTTACTTTTTATAGATCTTTTTCAGGTAAACAATTTTATTTTCAAACGTTTTTTCGTATCTCGCATAGCATGGCCGTGAAATTGATTTTTTTTATCTTTAATAACATTTTTCACGACTAAAAAAACTATGTGTCTGATAGAAAAATGGTTTTTTAAAAATTTCTAGATATTTTTCAGATGACCAATTGTTGTATGCAGATGACTCCCATCTTCAAAAATGTGTGCATGATTCATTTGAAAAATAATCACTGTCCGCTGGACTATAGTGTTTAACAACTTTTCCAAGAAACAGCAAAAACGATGTTTTGTTCTTTTCACTTTTTGACCCCGTTTTTTTCAAAAATTTGACGGGATGAATTATTTTCATTTTAAGATTCGCAATCTACGTGAAAAGCCCTATAGAAATGATATAAAAACCCTGTGGACTCTCCGTTTATCGCAAATTAGTGTCGAACTGTGAGTAAGCGCCAAGTCTGGGGTCCCCGCTCTGCAGTGGTGAGCCAAGCGCTCAAGCGCAAATACTCAAACTTCGATATCTCGGAAACTAAGGCCCATTAGATCAAAAGAAAAAATATGCCCCTACTGGAATTTGATGTACTTTTATCCTCTCCTTGTAAGCTACTAGAGAGATTGAAGGGAGACACTTTTTCAGATATACGCTTTTCATAGCGAGGTGTAATGTTTTAATACAAGTTAAATTAAAAGGAATCTGTATTATTCTCGTAATTGGTAACGATCGATCATGTGTAGATAACTTTCACAACTGTGAAACTGGAAATCAACAATATCGATCTAATGTAACTCCTCAAATAACAGAAATTTTTAACGTCTTTTCGGACTATATGGAGTTTGAATTTTTTAAATTGATAATTTTATTTTCTGAAAAAGAACTTCCTCCTTCGCTCCGCTGGGAATCGAACTCCATCTAGTCTAAGAAGACGTTAAGAATTTCTGTTATTTGAGGCGCTACCTTAGATCGATATTGTTGATTTCCAGTTTCATAGTTGTGAAAGATATCTACACATGATCGATCGTCACCAACTCCGATGATAATACAGATTCCTCCTAATCGGGAATCTATTATTCAAGCAGCAGAATAATCTAGACCTCCGAATTCGAGTAGCAAAAAAGTCCGGTACTTTATTTTTGAAAAGGAAAAAATCAGGAATCTATTATTCGTGTCGCAAAATAATTTAGAACTTCGAAATCAAGTAGCAAAAAAGTCCGGTACTTTATTTTCGAAGAGCAAAAAAATCGGGAATCTATTATTCAAGTAGTAGAATAACCTAGAACTTCAAATTCGAGTAGCAAAACAATCCAGTAATTTATTTTTGAGGAGCAAAAAAATCGGGAATGCATTATTAGTGTAGCAGATTATTCTATAAATTCGAATTCGAGTAGCAAAAAAAATCCAGTATTTTAATTTAGAGGAGCAAAAAAATCGGGAGAAAAAAAATTGTGGCAGAATAATCTAGAACTTTCGGGATAAATTATAGAAGAGCTAAATTTCCAAGACGAAATTCATTAATCTAATCGTCTGAATTATCTTTATATTGTTTGAACTGGTTTTCATACTTTCAGGAAATTTTTTGTTAAGACAGGCTGACATGTTTTAATCAAGAGTAGTTTTTTGTGACATTTAATATCCCCCCCCCACCAAAAAAAAACATTCCAAATGGAAATTGGGGAAGGTGGAGGAAAAGCATTAGCCCCAAAAAGCATTCGCCCCACATAGGAAAACTAACAAAAATGAACCAAATCTCCCGCATGCGCTTAAATGAGGCTAACTTTGCAGGAAAATGATTCGCGGTAGGGCTCTTGAAAAAAAACAAGAAAAAAAGCGACGGGAAAAATGAAGGCATGAATACATTTTACTGTACATGTCGTTTAATTCTTGTCACTCTGGACTTGGCCATTTCGAATCACTCACCTTCCTGCTTTTTTTACTTTTAATAGCAATATTTATATCAAAATTGCAACGCGACCTATCAATTCACGAAGGCTCTACCCCTTTCTTCCTATTGCTATTCTTATACATAGTCTTTAGATCATATCCCTTTCTAAAAATTTGTCGTGTAAATCAAACCCAGAAGTCAAAAACAATTTGTAAGGTTAATGTAATTCTCCAATCACTGCAAACTTTTCTAGTCTTTGGAAAAACAATATTTCCATTAAAATTTGTCCTGCATCAATAACTGAAAAATGAATCAAATTTTGAAACGAACGAAAATAAATACGAGGGCCTTGAAATAAAAGCGTTCGTCATAAAAAGCGGGAAGGTGAGTGATTAGAAATGGTCAAGTCCCGACTGACTAGAATGAAACGACATGTACAGTAAAATCTATTCATGCCTTCATTTTTCCCGTTTGGGTTTCCCAGGACAATTTACTTTAAAAATGGATCATGGGGAGTATATTTTTTTTCTCTTTTTTTTCTGCGTTTATTCTTGTTTTTTTTTAAGAAAAAAAACCCTACCGCGAATCATTGTCATTTAAAAGGATTTCTAGGTAAATTTCAGTATGATATTGCAATATACAGTCGATGATTTTCCCGCGAAACAATATAATCACGCAGCGTTTTATGGAAGTACCGTACAATCATGAAGTACATGTACATGTTACTAAAATATTTCCATTTCAATGACACATTTTTATTAATTATATAAGATGATAAAAATTTATAATTATAATCATCACAAATAAACATGATGATTCAGTGACATGTACGAATTTCAATAGGAGGAAGTTTCCTCTAAAATAATAATGAGTGCAAAGAAATAAAAGGCTGAACTTTTGTTACAAAAAAAATCACTCGACTAATAATTGTTGTGAGTTTGGTCTGGTAGTTGGTCGCTTTTTTTCTCACCTTCAATCAACTACTGCTAACCATGATTTATTGATATGAATAATCATTAAATAGTATATTATGCACCTAGGGAGACAAGAGGGGCTTTTCTGACGAGTATAGGTTTTCAGTAAAAGTCATAGGCGAGCGCATAGAGCGAGCCGGATACGAGTACTGAAAACGGACACAAGTCGAAAAAGTGCATCTCCCTCTTGGCGCATACGATATTCTTTATAACAAATGGATGATTTCAGACATTTCTCGAAATACAGTCATGATTTCAGTCCATATTAGATTTTGAATAAAGAAGCATGAAACGACCCCGCACCAAATGCATGGAAAAATGGCTTTTGGTGGATTTGGCTGAAACTTTGTAAATATGTAGATCATAAGGGCCTGATGAAAGAAAAAAAATTAAGAAAAATGGATATATTTTGCACTATACGGCGCTATGCGTACAATTTCGTGAAAACAATGAATCCCCATATATGCTGGAAGGGGAGAGACGACGGCAGAATGAGGTCAGTACCAAATGCGAGTTTGATAATGATGTATGTTGCACTCATCCCATAACTGCCGAACGCTGAGCGCTGAAGATTTTAATTTGATGAAACGTCACTGCTATAACGTTCAGAACGTTGCCCCGGTGAGATCAATATCAAATAAGGTTATTATTGCAGTATTTCACATCGCGCGCTGATCTAACCGAAGAACGCTAAGCGCTCGAGGTTTAGCCTAAAATTCAAAACATGCTTCCGTGAGCGTAGATAAGGTGACAACGTCCGTTCGAAACAAAGCAAGGTTATTTTAAAGATATATATCGCGCGCTTCTTAATGAGCCGAACGCTAAGCGCTCAAGATTTTAATTTAATAAAACGTAACTGCTATAACTTTTAAAACAGTGCCGCGGTGAGATCAATATCAAATGAGGTTAATATTACAATGATATACGTCGCGCGCTGGTCTAACCAACCGAATGATAAGCGCACGAGATGAAGTCTAAAATTCAAGACATGCTTCCCTGAGCACAGATAAGGTGCCAACTTCAGATCAAAACAAATCGCGGTTATTTTAAAGATATATATCGCCCGCTTCTTAAAATAGCGGAACGTTAGGCGCTCAAGATTGTAATCTATAATCTGTACAATATAAAAATCTGTAACTGCTATAACTTCGAAAACGGTGCCCCAGTGAGATCAATATCAAATGAGGCTAATATTACAATGATATACATCGCGCGCTGATCTAACCGACCGAACGCTAAGCGCACGAGATGTAGTCTAAAATTCAAAACATGCTTTCATGAGCGCACATAATATGACAACGTCCGGTCGAAACAAAGCAAGGTTATTTTATAGATATGAATCGCGCGCTTCTAAATGAGCCGAACGCTGAGCGCTGAAGATTTTAATTTGATGAAACGTCACTGCTATAACGTTCAGAACGTTGCCCCGGTGAGATCAATATCAAATGAGGTTAATATTGCAGTATTTCACATCGCGCGCTGATCTAACCGAAGAACGCTAAGCGCTCGAGGTTTAGTCTAAAATTCAAAACATGCTTCCGTGAGCGTAGATAAGGTGACAACGTCCGTTCGAAACAAAACAAGGTTATTTTAAAGATATATATCGCGCGCTTCTTAATGAGCCGAACGCTAAGCGCTCAAGATTTTAATTTAATAAAACATAACTGCTATAACTTTTAAAACAGTGCCCCGGTGAGATCAATATCAAATGAGGCTAATATTACAATGATATACATCGCGCGCTGGTCTAACCGACCGAACGCTAAGCGCTCGAGACGTAGTCTAAAATTACAAACATGCTTCCGTGACCGCAGATAAGGTGGCAACGTCCGGTCGGAACAAAGCAACGTTATTTTAAAGATATGTGTGTAAATCGCGCGCTTCTTAAAAAAGCCGAACGCTAAACGCTCAAAATATTAACTCGCTATTTGTAGTAGGAATACATACTATTAGGCGAAATATGTTCGTGAGTACTCTCGTCCTCTTGGACCCCGCGCTATCAGCGAAAATTCCTGGAAGGCTTTACGTCAAGGGGATGTATATTGCGAGAGTAGTATAGTATATATAGCTATAGCGCACTGCACCAATCGTTCGGGGGATGGTTTTCATGGTTCGGGGAAATCATAAAAGAATAGTGACCTCGAAATGGTTATTAACCATTAAAAAAGCGGAATTTCTTAAAAGTTTTTTTTGCAAAATTGGAATTAAGAAGAGTATGATGGAGGTAGGAAACCTCCATCTTGCGGAAAGATGATCTTTATGCTTCCAGAAAATCATAAGAAAATTGTGATCTCGAAACTGTTATTTACAGTTAAAAAGCAGGAATTTGTACAATGTTCCTTTGTTTTCTGAAGGTTTTGTGAAACCTGAGTATAAAAATATTTGTAACTCATAAAATACATTAAATGATTTGTGGTTCTTCATTTGGGTTTACCTGTTCACCTCTATTGGCAGCATCTAGAATCCTATGTGGCAATGATGATTGGGGATACTTAATGGTTTGTTGGTGACGTGCGTAGCCTAGGAACCATGAAACGCTTGCGATATGTGCACACGTATCCAGAGTTCTGGCCCCTGATTTAAAAGTACAGTAATAGCCGTGAAATGTTTCATTATTGTCTGGCCCTAGATCAACCATTTTAATGAACGCTATCTACAATTGGTACCTTGTCGCATCTCGGAAACCAGAATATACTCTTACTCTAATTAAACCACGTTCATTACGTAGCGTATCTAGTTGAAACTCCTCATCATCATTCCTTTGCAGCTTGTCTTCAATATAATATGATGCTAGTTGAATTTGGTAAACGCCAATCGTGATATCGCGTATTTTGTCTAGGGGCATAATTTCTCAAGTGTACCCACCTCGAAAATGAAAGTTGTCCGATCGGTCTAAAAATTGGCCCAATTGTAGCCTTATTAAATAGTACTCCTCACACCAAAAACTAATTCATTTTGATAATTATTTAACAAAGTGGAGGGGGTAAATTTTTTTGGGTTTTTTAAGCAAAGCCTTACTTTCAAACGTTTGTAACTTTTGTCCTATTGCCTTAAACAAAATTTCACTTTCAATATTTTCGATAGATCTTTTCACAAAATTTTGGATGGTAATAACGATTTTTTTTAAAAGTCAGAATTTGACCCGAATTTTTGAATATCAAAAATAAATTTGACTTTTTTTCAAATTTGGGCACTTTTTTTTCTCTTCAAAATAGTTTTAAAAGAAAGCTGAGATTTTTCCTATAAGACCCCCAATTTTCAGAGTGGCAAATTAATTCCTCTTCGAGTAATAGAACGATACGTAAACAAGATTCCATAATAGGGCGGGTGGCGCGCGATTTCACCTAGTGCGCTCACGCCGAGGATCTTTGTGCAACGCTTTAGGGCCAGTTTTTTAAGTTAAGTAACATTATATGCTACTAGCATAACTGCTCTCTGCATTTTCGTGCATCATGCGAATGTCAAGTTGATGTTGAATGAAATAAATATTAAACATTTTAAAGAAGATACTGACATGGTGCTCACAAATTTTCACGACTGTCTGGATGCTATTATATGTCCTAACTCTTCAAGTTCCTGTCATTTTGGAGAGTGTGAAAACTGTCCAGGTACTGCAAACTTGAAAGATAATATCACAAAAGCTTTTGATGAACATTGTATTAATCAAGTGAGATTTTAAATTTGGTTACAGACCGACAGATGTACTCTAAAGACTCTGGTAATGGATACTGATGAATTCCTAGATAATTTCTGTGCAAGGCTGTTGAAATTAAAAACGCATCACTTTAGTTCAAAGGAGCAATCATCTTTTTTCAAAAACCTGAAGGGAAATTTATTGCCTAGGGAGTTTTTGATTTGCTTCGATTTCGCTGAGCATTACGCCTTCATAATTCAGAATGCAGCGCAATAATTCCACTGGAATAACGACCAAGCTACAATATTCACTGTGGTGATTTCTTATAAAAAAGATGCAAAGCTCAAGCACGTATGTATCGCAATCATATCTGATAACTTAGCTCATGACATGGTGGCTGTTCACAAGAATCAAAAGATAATAGTAGATTACTTGAAAACTCATTTCAGGCCAAAGAAAATCTACTATTTCACTGATGGTGCAGGGCAACATTTTAAAAATAAGAGTAGGTTTGTTAATCTCCAAGCCCATGAAGAAGGTTTTTGGTATCCAAGCTGAATGGCACTTCCATGGTACATCTCATGGTAAGGGTGCATGTGATGGTATAGGAGCGAATATAAAGAGACAAGCAGCACGTTGAAGCTTACAATGTTCTCCGAAATATCACATACTCACCCCCCATGCTTTCTTTCAGTGGGCAAAGAGTAACTGTAAGGAAACCGAAATCTTTTTCAGCAGCAAAGAAAATCATGCCTTAGCCACCGAGTTACTGAAATCCAGATTTGACAAAGCTGCCACGATACCAGGTTCATTACAGTATCACTCTTTCATTCCCACTTAAGATGGAAAACTTCAACTCAAGAAGTTTTTGTCCTCTGAGAAATACGACATCTTCTCGAATGGCAAAAAACAGAAACCGCAAAAAAGGCCTGCAAAGAAAACAACTGTTGAAACTATCGCCAAAAAATCAAACAGAAAGACGCATAATATTACCATATAATATTACTTAACTTGAAAAACTGGCACTAAAGCGTTGCACAAAGATCCTCGGTGTGAGCGCACTAGGGGAAATCGCGCGCCACCCGCCCTATTATGGAATCTTGTTTACGTATCTTTCTATTACTCAAAGAGGAATTAATTTGCCACTTTGAAAATTAGGGGTATTATAGGAAAAAATCTCAGCTTTCTTTTAAAACTATTTTGAAGGAAAAAAAAGTGCCCAAATTTTAAAAAAAGTAAGATTTATTTTTGATTTTCAAAAATTCGGGTCAAATTTTGACTTTAAAAAAAAATCGTTAGCACCACCAGAAAGTTTGTGAAAAAATATATCGAAAATATTCAAAGTGAAATTTTGTTTAAGGCAATAGGACAAAAGTTACAAACGTTTGAAAGTAATGCTTCGCTTAACAAACCCAAAAATTGCACCCCCTCCACTTTGATAAATAATTATCAAAATGAATTAATTTTTGGTGTGAGAATTCCTATCTAATAGGACTACAATTGGCACAATTTTTAGCCCGATCAGACAAATTTCATTTTCGAGGTGGGTACACTTCAGAAATTATGCCCCAATGTAAGGCGAGGAAATTCTGGTACTTGTTGTTCATGCAGGCATTCCAGTTTGCATTTTCGTAGCGCATATTGTTAACTTCTACGCGTGCTTCCATGACATTAGCCTCACGAGCTGTCGCTAGGTATTTTCTTGCAGCTTCTACAGTAGCATCTTGAATCTCGATAATTGGATGGTATCGGTTAAACATGGCACCACCAATATGGAAGAAATTCCCGAGATTACGCAGGTGATCAATCGAAATCTTTTTGTCAAAGAACTTAAGAATGGATTTTAAGTGGCGGTATCTTGGATTCAATACCCAATCGTTCTAACAGCGGTTGGGCATCTCGGTATCCTCTGTCCTCTATAAAAATATCGCCAAAGTCGAAAAATGCTCTCAGGCCCTCCACATCCCGTTCAAATTCATTGATGAGCATTTGTGCGTCATTTTGTCACCAAGTGACATCCCTTATGCTCACAGAATGATTGTCGCAGTACACGAAAGTTACTGCTCTTCTGCGTGTAAGCATAAGTGTCATCTATGATAGCAATCGCTCTGGGAATTTCTGGTTGTTGATTGCAGAGTTCATTGGCAAAGGCTGTCACATGTCTTTCTACATATTCCTCTCCGGTTATCACTGTTAATCCAATGTTGCCAGACATAAATCGCTGCATTAGAGACTCTGTTACCGGAGTATTGGCCATGCTTGTAGCTTGCCGGCTGGAATAGTGGAAAATTACTTTCAGAAATTCATCAGAAAGTCCCTGACGCATCTTGCGAAAAAAGTCATCAGATCCTTTTTCCAGATCGCAAAATGTATACAATTCTCGAAGCTGTTCCTTCGTTACAACAAACATATCTTTAAGTTCTTCATCACTGAAGCTTTCCTCATCACCGAAATCTTGATTAGAATTTGCTCCGTTATGAAGTTTCTGCAAAAACAAAAGCATCTGCTGTCCGGGTATCCTATATGGTATGTTAATTGCTTGTAATCCTGGAAGCAAAGGCGCTCAGATAAAGCCACTTTTATCCAAATGATGTAAACAGGTGCTAGTCTCCTCCAGAATGAAGATATCCATAGCATTGTAGACATTGATTCTACACTCCAGTGAAAGCCTAGGTACATTAGCATTACCGTCAGCATTACAGAACATACACGTTTTTCTGCATGTTTAAGTAAGAACATTAAGTCTTGAGCATCCGGGATCACGTTGAAGCTCCTCTATTTCGTTACTAATTGATAGATTGCAATTCAGGCATAACCTACTATCACCGGTACCTTGAAGTTGTGGTCTACGGAGTCAAAGGCGTCCGAAAATTGCAATGTTTTGCCTATCTGGATTAATATTTCCATCGATTGGAACCATCTGTCTTGTTTGATAGGCTCTTCCGCGCACATAACAGGCGATTCGAACTCTGAAAGCCATTTTTAAAGCTTTATAGGAATCTAGATGCTGCCAATAGAACTGAACAGGTAAACCCACATGAAGAACCACAAATTATTTAAGGTATTTCATCAGTTAAAAATATTTTGCTATTCAGGTTTCACAAAACCTTTAGAAAACAAAAGAACTTTATGCAAATTCCTGCTTTTTAACTGTAAATAATAGTTTCTGGATCACAATTTTCTTATGGTTTTCTGGAACCATGAGGATCATCTTCCCGCAAGATGGAGGTTTCCTACCCCCATCATGCTCTTCTTAATTCCAATTTTTGAAAGAAAAACTTTTAAGAAATTCCACTTTTTTAATTCTTAATAACAATTTCGAGGTCAATATTCTTTTATGATTTCCCAGAACCATGAAAACCATCCCCCGAGCGATTGGTGCAGTGCCCTATAGCTATATATATTATACTCTTCTCGAAATATACATCCCCTTGACGTAAGCCTGCCAGGAATTTTCGCTGATTGCGCGGGGTCCAAGAGGACGAGAGAGATGAGCTGCGAGATCAGCGGAGTGAGGCAGTACGGTAGCCACAAAGCGGGCAGTGCGCGCGTACTCACGTGCATGTTTCGCCTAATAGTATTTATTCCTACTAGAAATAGTTCATACGACCCTGCCTTGCTTACGTTTGAGAGACACCAAGGCCATTCAGGTAAAGCCCAAAACTGGCTATAACTCGCGGGAAAAGTGTATCGGCACAGAGACACTTGCGAATAACACCCTATTTCTGCCCTCACAGCAGTTTTTTTTTCCAAGCGAGTTAATATTTTGAGCGTTTAGCGTTCGGCTGTTTTAAGAAGCGCAATATACAAAAATGTGTGAGTTACCGACTGTCGGTAGTTTTGTAACAATAAAGTGTTAAAGAATTTTCTTAAGAGACATTACTCGATCGCGTTATCATATTTTTCGTAATAATATAATCGCAATGTTTAGCGAGGAACAAAACTAGTTCAAGGATCTGAGTTCGCAATAAAAAGATATGAGGGAAACAAAACTCTCCTAGCAGAAGAATCGTACTAATTTTCGTAAGTATGGTCTGGTAGTTTTTTCCTCGCACCAAAAAAGTGCAAAAGTCTCCTCTAACAGTGTTTCTGAATATTATAATTTTTGATACATTTTATATAGGTATATATCGAAGGGTTAACAACTCGTGAAGTCAGGTTTACACCTTCGGTGAAGTCACTTGCGTGAAGTCACTTGAATTCAAATGAAGGCACTGAAATGAATTGGAGTCAGTGTACACTCCATCAGTCGACTGGCGAAGCCTTCGGTATATTTCTGATCACGAGGGGTTGGTATGTATGACTTAGGGGCAGTTTTTTGGAAAATGTATTATATGTCAGCATAGAGAAAAAAAAGAGCAAAAAAATCTCTCCTAATGGTTTTTCTGAGTATAATAATTTTGAATAATTTTGAATTTTTAAAATGAGCAAAAAAAGAGCAAAAGAATATGGCGCATTCCATTTTTCATTTTGTCTTGGTGGCGGCGCTGAGTCGTTGGACCTATAGGACGCTGATGATCCACTTTCATTTTGATTGTAGCTTGTTCGACAATCGAAAGCAAATGGTTGTTAACTATCGGAAGTTATTGGTCTACTAGATTCTTTTCATTTATTCTTGTGGCTAACTGCGGGTACTTAAGTAAGAAGAGACAAAAGTGATAAGAGACAATGATGTTCTCTCCTCACATTTTGCCTTGTTCGTTGCCGTACCTCTGTTTCTGCCTCTGGTGGAATGAGGCTACCTGTTCCTAGAAGCTGTTGTGATGTTGGATCATCATGAAGTTTCGCTGGAACAACAGCAGGATGATTATGTTTTATTGCTTCACAAGTCGCCGCTTGATCTTACGGTGCAGCTTCCTGTAGCTGATGCTCATAAACGACGTTTTTTCGCGGCGAATCAACCCGTCGTTTAATCTCCACTGCTCGGTCTTCTGAGATAAGTAGATTATTCCTGATGTCCTTCACCTTTGCGATAAGGTCTCTGACTGTAACTTTTTCTATGTGAGAATACTTTGCAGAAAACTTCGTCCTAAACTTATATCACTTTTTCTTTTTACTTTCAAACTTCGTGCATTCATTTCAGTCGATATAAGTTTCTGAACTTTTCCAACATTTTCTTGAATTCATCAATCAAAACTGAATGTCAAGAAATGAAAAACAGTTTGCCTTTTGGTAAATATCATAAAATTGTATCCCTTTATTTTAGTAACTAAGTCCATATAGAGAATTAAGTTCCATTTTCAGACTTCGACTGTTTATCAACAGAATGCAGAGTAGCAGATTTATATGAAACTTTAAATGGATCTCAGCACAATTATTTGTTTGAAGGTACTATGATCTGCTCTGAATACAGCAGCATCAGAATCCTCATCCGAAGATTCTTCGCGCATCAGCATCATGTCCACAAACCTTTGAAACAATCCGGATGTATTCTTGATACCCACAAGCATTCACAAGGATTCAATGTCACCTTTCGGGGTAGAAAAAGCCGTTTTAGCACAGTCGTCGGGATGGGTTCCAATTTGATAGAACTCACTGTCTAGATCCAGCACAAGAAACTACTGTACATTTGGTAATGGATAGCGGATGCGATTATTTTTTCATGGAGCTCCCGTGAGTTAATGACGACTCTGAATGGCTTCTCACTTGATTCGTCCATTTTTTTAGAAATTAATAAAAACGGAGAGTTATAGGGCGACTTTGAATCTCCAATGGTTCCTATTTTGTGCAGTTTTTATTTCGGCATCGATGGTACGTACCCTACTCTAAACTAGGTGAGCAGCAGTGAGGAGCTCTCTATTTACACAAAAAACGTCCTTGGTTTAAATGAGATAGGCCACGATTCTTTAGTAGCTAATCGACACTGGTTACGCTAGGAGCTTTTGAATCAAGAGGGGAATTCGTGGAAAATTCCTGTCTCTCCGATTCCGAGCTTTCTTTGTCCAAAAAGGAGTAATACTCAAATTAAATAATTTCTTGTGGGGCTAGTTAGATTGCGATGTCGGTATAGCTAATAATTATAGCTAATACTCGACATTTCCATTTAGATTTTTAGCCGTAGCCTTTTTGATATATAATCATTCTCGAGTTTTAACTCTAGGTAAATGACCCTCCGAGATATCAGAATTGACAGTTTTTATCGCTATCTATTGCCTAGTTTTTGCCCAAATCAATATAGTTCGTTAAATGGGTTTGATTTGTGATTTTAATGACTTGCATTCTTCTTGGGCTCTCACATATATAAAATAATTTGGAGAAATCGGTAAGGAAGCGGTAACAAGGGTGTTATGCCGAACGGAGAGTTGAGTATTCCGTCTAAAGTAAATGGGAAACAATTATTTACGATGTGAAATTAAATCTGAACCTTTCCCAAGTTCCCTCTGACACATTATTTTCTACCTCTGAAAACACCTCTCTCTTCGCAAAGCCATGAATTAATACAATCCTAATTAATGCATCAGCAATTTCATCGGCCATCTCATTACACATCAAGCTTCTTGCAGCGTGGAAGCTAAACAGGGGGAGAGAAAAGGAAGGGTGACTGTCGAGTGTTGGAAGCTTAACGAACGAACGTCAGTAAAAATTGACTCCGACCCGGGAAACCAACCATTGGCCACCGGATCAAAGCCCCATGCGCTAGTTCTGCGCCAACCACGCACGTATACCATAGTATCACGGTGACTTGTACCATGTACCACGTTACACTATTTAGAGATACTAGTTTTCTTTTCATTTTTTCAAAAATTCAATCTATACATCATAACACTACAACCCACATGTGAAATATAATATTATGTCAAATATAAGAGGTATTTACTCAGTTTTAAAGCAGTCAGTTTATTTTGTATGTCATCCATTTTTTCTTTGCTTGCCACTGGATAACAATCTCTGGTTTCATACGTGTCGTGTTCCTTTATCTTGGACCTGCAAATTAGTCAATGATTACGACAAAAGTTTTAAAAAAACGTAACATCTTTAAAAAAGAGATTTACCTGAAGCGGACTACGGGAAAATGTTGTTTTGTAATTTTCTCTTGATGACTTATTAGAAACTTTATACTATGTGACTCTTGATACTGAAAACACTTCCAGTGCGCTTTGTGTGTATATATTACATTTAAGATAGTTTCACATATGCTGCAAAAAATGATATATGATAAAAATTAATGACTGTTTTTAAACTATGTAGTCAATGCAAAAATATCAATACGACAAAAGTAACAATGTATCATACAGTTCGTAATTTGAAACCTAAATTTTTAAGATGATGAGGTTTGCGGCCGTAGATAAAGAAAATAACTCTTGCCAGCGGAGGCATAGAATACAGCCTTTTAACAGTTTCACTACTTAAAAGTGTCCTTCAGGTTTTTTTTTTAGTTTGCTGTTTGAAGTTGCTTTCTGCCAGTGGAGGAGTAGAGTACAACTTCCTAAAAGTTAAACTACTTAATAGTGTACTGTAAGTATGCTATCCCGTGCAGAAATCGCCGCCAGGTTTTTCCCCGGTTGCATGTTTGGACCAAGCCGGGGGCCCCTAGCCTGGCTCTATCTTGTATTTATAAAATGGCTCGACCTCGAACCCAGCTACTATCGGCAAGAAAATTCAAATCCTCTGGCTTTGACGTTAAAAAAGTAAATGAAGAAAAAATGGTAGCTCAATGAATGAAGGATCATTTTAAAGGTCAAAATGTTGTACGTTAATGAGCCTGAAACGAATATGCCAACAAAAATGGTATAGCTTACAGACCCGAAAATCTGTTAAAAAGTAGGGAAATTTGACAATTTTTAAAGACAGTGAACTTTGGAACATAGTTTTTTATCGAAAAAATAATAGGAACAATCTGAAAAAATTCATGGTGTTACTTTAAACATTTCTAAACAAATTTCTGTTGAAAAATTTGCAGAATATAACAAATTATATAACAATTGATCGTCCTCGTCTTTTCTCAGCATGTGCTTCCAAGAAAGACGATCAATAAATTTCAATTTGTAAATAATTACAAATAGTTCAACTAACTACCTCTGATTTAAATCACTTCATTATCTTCATTAGAACTGAAGATAGTACAGTTGGATATTTCTGTACAAAAGATGAACAGTTTGTTATATTCTGCAAATTTTCAACGGCAATTTGTTTAGAAATATTTAAAGTAACCCCAAGTGCGAATTCCAATACGGCCCAACATTGGCCCAGTATTGGCAAAAATTTTGCCGGAATTCGGCTGCCAGTATTGGGCCATAGCTGGATGTGTAACTACGGTATGCACTTGGCGGCCAATTCTGGCCCAGACTCTGGCCGCCATCACTTATGCGTTACTGGCTGCCATTATCGGCTCAGCAATGGGTACTGATATCGGCCCGATCTCGGCTGCCAATATCGTGCCATTGCTGGAATGATAACTCCAGTATGCCCTTGGCGGCCAATTCTGGGCCAGACTCTGGCCGCCCACTACTGCTATACTCTAACGATATGACAAA
>CAKNYM010044159.1:26227-36971 GCA_932195095.1 Andricus curvator | reverse complement strand
TTTGCTGGGCCAGACCTTGGCTTTTCCTATTGAAACATGTTTAGCCAAAGTAAATACGAAGTTGGGAACAGCAGTGCGCCGACTCCGGGCCAAACTCTGGCTCTTTCTCTTAAAACATGGTTTGCCGTAGTAAAAGTAACACTGGGCCCAGTGATGCGCCTTTGCTGGGCCAGACTCTGGCTTTTCCTATTGAAACATGTTTTTCCAGAGTAAAGGCGAAGTTTGGAACAGTAATGCGCCGCGTCTGGGCCGATCTCTGGCTTTTGCTCAAAAAGCATACTTTGCCGTGATAAAAGTGACACATGGTCCAGTAATGTGTCATCACTGGGCCAAGCATCGGCGGTAGATCGACAAATTTGAATAGCCAATATAGGCAGCCAGTACGGGCACAACACTGGGCCGATTAGAATGCCGATATTGACCCAATAACATTAGCCGATCTTTGGCTGCCGAAATTGGACCAAGCCTGGGCCGTGTTTTCAGTTCCGGCAATTCGCACTTGGGACACCATGAATTTTTCCAAATTATTCCTATTATTCTTTCAATAAACAACTATGTTCCAAATTTCATTGTCTTTAAAAGCTGTCAAATTTTCTACTTTTTAACAGATTTTCGGGTCTGTAAGCTATAAAATTTTTTTTTTTAATATTCGTTTCAGGCTCATTAACGTACAACATTTTGACCTTCAAAATGATTCTTCATTCATTGAGCTAACGTTTTTTCTTCACTTACTTTTTTAACGTCAAAGCCAGAGGACTCGAATTTTCTCGCCGATAGTAGGTAGGTAGTGGTCAAGTTCCTAAAATTGACGGCAGATGGCGTTGAATAATTTTGTGTATTATCCTCTATGAAACTTTGTGTTTATTTAGAAGAGGATAACTTTACAAATTCGAAAACGCCTACAATTAAGAAAAAGCACACGAAGAGTCCGGAATTCAAAAGTAAGTAAATTAATTATAAATAATATGTGGACGCTACGCTGGGGTAATTCCAACCTCTAAGTCATGATCTTGTAACTATATTGTACAGGGTGTCCACGCTGGGGCTTACCGAAAATTATTAAACCCGTCTTAAACGCCAATGCTATTCTTATGGCCGTGTATGGTGGATTGCATACTTTTTGGTAAGCCCCTGCGTGGACACCCTGTATATATGTACACGTAAACAAATTATTATACCTAACTTAAAATAAATGCTATAAGAATTAAATGATTTTAATGAAAAAAATTTAACAATATATGTTACATGTTAATTTCTTCTCAGTTTCAGAAGAATGTAGCGATTTTGTCGATGGATACAACGATGATGGGGTGATAGAAGTACCTGAAGTTAGTACCTAGATCCAAATGAAGTTAAGGAACTCCAAATCTGGCCAGTCACACAGGGTCAAGAACTCAATTTCGAATTTTTATTAGAAAATCGCAAAAAAACCAGTCCTAGAATAAAGTGTCTAGGAATCGATATTAAACTAGAATCAAGCTTGGGCCAGGCTTGGCGATCTAGCCTGGCAATCGAGACAGGCCCTGGCCAGATTTAACGTTTCATTCTAGCTTTACCCAGGCTTGATCACCCACCCTGGCGAAAGTATCGGATAGGAATTCATTACGAATTATTCCGGAATCTGTATCCAAACCACCCGGAATCAATTCGAACCAATCCGAAAAAAGTTCTACATTTCGTTCAATCCTAATCGGTTAAGAATTATTCCGACTCAATCCAAGTCAATCCGAACCAAATTTGCAATCCGAATGAATTTGAGTTCGGATTGAATTGGATTCATTCGGATTCAAACTCGGTTTGGGTCAATCCGAGTGCGGATTCATTGGGATTACAAATTTGGTTCGGATTGATTCGGATTGGAAGTTCGGATTGAATCAGATTGAGCCGGAGACAGATCATTCCGGAATGATTCGGATGACTTCGGATTGGTTAGGAATGAATTCCTATCCGAAACTTTCACCAGGGCAGCTAGGGCCTAGTTTTGCCAGGCTTGGGCCCGCTTAGGCCCAGGACAAAATTTCCACACGGGTTATAGTTCCCTTATTACCTAAATACAATAATTCATGCATATACTCTCACTAGAGTCAGGTTGCCTCGATATTATCCGGTACAGCATCGGTTCGTCTTCTTCGGCGTCGAGAATGGAAGAGCGTCACTGCAGTTGAGCCTAATAGCATTAGATGGCTCCACGTCAGATACATGACTAGTACAGAAATAATATATGTACCTTCCGATATGTTGCCTTCCGATGTCCAATAACGATTGCTCAGCCATTGAATCTTCGTATATATTTTTTAAGTGTCCCAGTTCTTTCATTGTTAGGTCCAATTCCAGGTGTATTGATGATTTATAGATAAATTCTTTATCGTCCGTCCTAATTTTATTCCCTTGGGAATTGAATTCACACAACTTATCTCAGAGGCAGTTTCATCCAATAGGTAGAAAATCTATCCTCCAAGTGTCTTGATTGGTGACCAGTAAGGTTCCAGATGGAGAGAGATCCGCACGTCACAAATCTTCAGAGTTTCTAGTTCAGGATTGAGCAGTAATTCGCTTTCGCACATCCCGTAACTGCTCAATTTTTCTTCGCTGAACGTGATCATAGTTTTTGGTATCTCTATAAGATCAACGGAGCTAACAGATGATCCGGACAGATGTAAGTTGAGTCGTGAAGCACGATTCTGGACATCCCTCAGTATGGTTTCCAATTGCTTAAATAATAAGAGCATAGTGTATCTCATTAGTATCGTGAAATAATTGTATCAAGCCTTCACATTTTCTATTCGGTTTATTTCCTCAGTGAGCTTCCCTACACTTTCTTGAAAGGTCATGAATCGTTTCTCATGTTCTTCGTTTTGGATGTGGAGATTCTGCAACTCTGCTCGAACAATGTAGATTTGCTTTCCGAGAATATGAGTCAGTTTCTTCTGGTTTATGTTCAGATTTCCAATCTATTAATCTATTTGATGTGCCTCTTCGAATGTCATCAAACCAGTCAAGGGATAAAGAACGTTTTCAATTATGCGAATTAGGTGAATCGATTTTTTAGTTGTGTTTTATTGAAGAACGTTTAACAGATGGTTTTACCTTCTTTGGGCATTCGTCTTGCAGGTTGATCATGTTCTCGATGTGAGAACATCGAGAAATTTTTTTATCCTCCACACTGAGGTTTGGCGGTGAAGAAGGCCTGTTCGCTCATAAGAGGCACCAGTGCTGGTGTTGAATGGAGTTGAAGTGAGCTGTCCAAACAAATACACTAAGGTACATACCCATATATTCGTACACCATTTGAACGGTATCCTTCGTAGCGCATGGAATTATGCACAGATGATCGATGGTTGACTTGAGCTTCTACGCTCAGCATTGAGCAATTAGGAGTTTATCTGCATGCTTTGTAAAGATTTTACCGATTTTCGCGATCAGGTGTCGTGATTTTTCGTTGTGGCGTTCCTTGGAGCACTCTTTGGCCTTTGTTTATGCGCCTAGCATAAATGCTAAAATTTGAACCCTCCTATTCTAAATTTTAAACGCGCACTGAGCTGAATTAATCGTTTAGTTATTTAAAGTGTAATAACGTAACCTCCCGTTTCAAGGTACCGACTTCCGTTGTCTTGTTACGTAGCTTTCGTAATAATACTCTCTCGCCATACGGCACGTACGGCTATAAGAGCCAACTTTATTCAAAATACAGTCCACTGTAATGAAAAGCATAAGATTTGACTTTCAAACCATTTGGTTGCTTGCAAGTGAATTGCTACTTGATAGCCTCGATAAGATTCTTTGCTACGATTTTTCTAATTCCCTCAAGTTCGATGATCAGATTTTTTCGGTGAAAAAATGGAATCTGGTAAGAAAAAATCTGGAATTGGTACGGCTAGGTAAAATTTGCTGAAATTATCCTGCATCGTGAGGATGTGCCTATTGCCGTTGGGAGTTGTAGGGAGTTTGTTCTCTAAACAACTCTTACATCCGCTTATATATCCGCTTCTTTCATCTTGCATTCCATGCCACGTGACTTTTTCTCGAATGCGTCTGTAGACTTTAGTGACGCCCTTATGGCCTCCAATGAAACTGTCGTGGTATTCCGCGATAATTTTTGGTCGCATATTCTCAGAGAAAACTTTCAGTCTGGAATGGGAGAGAGTAAGATTTACAGATTCCCCCTTGAATACATCGTTTATCAACTTGTTCGTTTTATCTTGGGGCAACGAGCCCAGGTAACAATCGTGCAACACACAGTATTCGCATGCGTGCGAGCAATGTTGTTCGATACAGCCGCACGCATCCCGCCACCGCCTGTCGCAATGCTGTGGTGGGTAAAAGTACGTGCGCAATGCGTCTTATTTCGCCATCACAAGGTACTTCTCGTGTGACTGCCTTTCTGCAACGCACGCGTGCGACCATTCGTGTAGAATTATTCAATTATTACATAATAATGATCTAATTAGATCCCAGTTGAATCATGGATATTGTTTATTAATAAAAATTATTATTAGGTTCCTTTTTCACAGAGCAAAATTTGAAAAAGTTCTGAATACTTTTTCTAACTACAACTACCATTGAATTCGTTTCTGACTTAGAAATTTTGTTGATGTCTGAGTTAATTTTCCCCAAAAAAATAGCGGGGGAAATATTATTTATTATTTTTGTCCAAGTTAAAAAAAATTACTTTATTAATTTGTCTGTATAGAAAATTAATTTGGACACAAGAATTTCATGGCAGGACACAAAGTCAATCATAGTTGTAATTAGTTAGAAAAAATATTTGAAACTTTGAAATTTTGGTTTGTAAAAAGACCGCCTAAAACGCGTGATTGTACAATTTTAATACAATCTTCTATGTATTTTATTTATTTATTTTAATACTTTCAAGTTGAGATAAGAAATTTAAAAAGCGCGCTTAGGTGTTGAAAATGATAATGGCGGAACCGCCGCCGACGCCATGTCCAACAGTCTGCCAACTGTCAGCACGTTACCGCGCTCGTTTATTTTTCAGTCTTACGCGTCATTTTCCCTGTGTCTGGTGTTTTTTTGAGAATTATCGCAGTGTTTCAACGATCTTTTAGATATAACCTGCTGGTTTTATCGCGGATGCCGATCGCGGAGGATTTTGACGAGTGGTGGAGTGGACGAGTGCATGCATTTTGAAGCTCGCATATGACCGTCATGCGTGCGACCTTCACACGTGCGAGCGATATGCGTCGCAATTGAGGACGCATATGTCTGCTCGGGTGATGACGCGGCGTGCGGGATAATCCGCACGCATGCGAATCAATACGCCATGATTATGAGCGCACATTGTTATTTGGGGGGTCTCAAGAGGATGCCAAAACTTAGCCCTTTTGGGGTCGTTTCTCCCATAGATCCCGAACGTTGATATATTCTTTGGCAATGAGTAGTTGAAAAATAGCATTTGCAGTTTCGCAGTTCTCTGAGATAAAGTGCGCATAACTATCTGTTCGATAGGTTAGGGGTTCGGTCCATTCGTATATCACGATGAGTTTTTCTTGTATTAGCGCATTTCTTTCGGGATGGGTTTTTGGATCCAGAGAACTATTTTAAATAGAAGGTGAAGGGGAATTAATGTCAGGTATTTCTACATCGATGAATTGAGGTTGAAAGGGCGTACTCCAGACCAGATCGGAAAATGCATTCCTAGCTTTTGATTATTGGAGTTGACACGGTCGAATTGTGATCCCCTGTTCTGATTGATCCGGGTCAGCGACTGCCAAGGTTTTGAGGAGCTCCTCATCACTTTCATCATTCGACACGGCGATACAACATAATTGACGATGTTTACTTAGTACTTCCGGTTCCCAGAACCATTATTGATGCGCGACCAAGGATTCATCGGACTTACAGAAAGACTTATAGAGATTATGTCTTAGGTTGAAGATCTTTTGAACTTCACTTTCCTCGATCCGGGTCCTTTTACAACGTTCCAGTTTCCTGGATTGCTCCTAGGTCGGATTCGGACTTACCAATACCTGCTTGAGGTTCAAGAGTCCCTTCAGCTTCTCAAACTCAACCTTGTTTAAAACTGGTTTACCTTCCGCAATTTTCCAGCCATTCTGTATGCAATTCGGAAGACATTTTATAACACCGTCGATCAGAAACTTAAGTATATGTTCAACCTGATCTTATTTATTACGGCAACATCAGCTTTTTGGGCAGGTACGATGGCGGCTTGAATTCATGGAGGCTCAGAGGGTGCGTAAGTAGGCGGATCTTTGAAGGGTTCTTTTTTTCAGGAATTGGAAGAGTAGTCTTTAATTCGGGAAACACGCTATGAGTCTTCGGGAACACCCCGTCGGTAAAAAATTACTTCTTTCTTTGTCATTAGTGGAAGATTCTTCAGATAACGACTCATTGCTACTACTCATTGCCTTGATCGAGATCGATAATCTTAGGGACGCCTCGGGGAGGGCCTTGGTACCGGCTGTCCTGTACTTGACTTAAATAAGGATGTCTTAACCTTACAGATCCTAGAGGACGCATGTTTTAAGATGGGCTTACAGGCTGACACAGAAGGGCGTTATAGCAACGTTAATGTGGGAGCTTTAGAAGAGGTGCCTGGAGCTTTCGGTATTACTACTTGTTTCTTCGTTTTTTCAGCGCGTTTAGAAAGCGCTCTCTGTAATTTCTGTGGAGCTACAGGATCTCCTTTTATCAAGGTAGCTGTTCTTAAGTAGTACTTTGAGATTAGTATATGGGCGGGACCTTACACACTATCGACCAGATAAGGCAACTACAGCGCATTTAAGTTTACCCTTCTTATATTAAAAAATGTTTTGATAATCTTTGAGTTGGAGGATTCAGTGAAGAGATTTTGCAACCGAGTTAGTGATTTAATTGACCGATCGTACTAATAGGGTCGTAAATTGGCAAGAGAGCCTCGAAAAGAGTCTCCTTATCTTAAAACTATGTTCACGAAGCGTTGAAAAGTAGGCGAGACATTCTCTATGTCGATCGGCATACGCAATTATTTAAAATGACCTCGGGGTGTCAAAAACGAAGTTTTGTATCTATTGTCCGTGTGAGTTTCCTCTTAGTGAAAACCGCTAGCGAGTTTTAGGACACAGAAACTTGGACCTTGCCTAAACGATCTAAAATATCGGTGATATTTGGTAATACATAGGTAAGAATCTCGTTCGAAGCCAGATTTATTATCGTATCTATAGTTTCATGCGCGCACCCTTAGTCGAATGCGTCGATTTACTAAGCGATTGTTCTGGGGTGCCGGTGGACATGAAGCATGTAAGGAACTTGTTGTGAAGGTCCAAGCGCAAAATTAGGAAATTGCACTGGGGTAAATGGGAGATACTTTATACGAGACACTTTGGATTCAGAGTTCCACAAATTTGGGCATCTCGTCTACTAGTTTGTGGGAAAATGAACGCTCCGAAGAAGAGTCAATTGTCCAAAACGAGAAGTGCCAAATTTTCTAGAACTACGATTTTTGGACAGCAGTCTCCATTGGACACTCGAGACCTGACATCCTTCTTTCTAACTGCGAGAAATGAACTATATTCGTGATCGAATTCTCGGCTCCGGCCAACAACAACACTACCGCTAAGAAAAAAGAAAAGGAGGATAGGTATTAGGATCTTAAAAGCGGGCTGCAGCGACTGTACCCAAAATATTCGGTTAAAATAATTGTCCTTGTGATCGGTGCTCTCAAAGGTGTGAAACTATCACTAGTTCATAACCTCAAAGCCATACCCACATGCCAAAAACATGCCAAGGCACTTGCGAGATGGATGCAAAAGGCTGTCATCCTTGGGTTGCTCCGTGTCCTCAGGACACACTAGGGTTTAACCTGCCTGAAGTTGTGATTTCGTCGTGCCCTTAGGCCATCAATGTCACAGTCGTAAGACGTGGCCATAGGTGTGATTTACCGCGGTTCTACTGGGATCCGGTGTCATTTTTAGATGGCAGTTGCTCCAAGTGGGACCATGCAATGGTTGTTTAACCATATATATATAAATATATATATATATATAATTTAAAAAAGGGTTAAACAACCACCGAAGGGTCCCACTGAGAGCAACTGCCATCTAAAAAATGACACCGGCTCCCAGTAGACCCGCGGTAAATCACACATATGGCCACGTCTCACAACCGTGAGATGGGTGGTCACAGGGCACGATATAATCACAACGACAGGCCGGCGAAACCCTCGAGTGTCTTGAGGACACGAAGCGACCCAAGGATGATAGCTTTCTGCAGCCATCTCGCAAATGCTTTGGCATATTTTTGGCACGCGGGCATGGCTTTAAGGTTACGAACCAGTGATAGTTTCGCACCTCCGAGAGCACCTATCACAAGGTCAATTACTTGTACCGAATATTTTGGGTACAGTCGTTGCAGCTGTCTTTTAAGGTCTTGATACCTCTCCTCCTTTTCTTTCTCCTTGGCAGTGATGTTGTATTCGGACAGAGCCGAGAATTCGATCACGAATATAGTTTGTTTCTCGAAGTCATGGAGAACGATGTCAGGCCTCGAGTGTGCAACGGAAACTGCTGTCCGAAAATCGTAGTTCCAGAACATTTGGCACTTCTAATTTTGGACAATTGACTCTATCTCCCTTGAAGCGTTCGGCAGGGCAGGGTCGCGACCAACACCGTAAGAGCGACAAAGATGGTAATAAAGCACTCTTAGGGCCGCATTATGTCTATAGATATATGTGGTTCCTGCGTCGGTCGGACACCCCGATGCGTCTAGGTACTCGGCGTGTGCATGACACGCTCTGCACCTATCAATGGGAACTTCTTGACATAAAATGCGGTCACGGTATGCTAAGGTGGATATGACACCCTCCTGGCATGCGAAATTAAAACCCTCTGTACCTGAATTAAGCCCTGATGATCTGAGGAAAGCAAAAGTTTGCTCCTTCGACAAGGACTGTTTTTCTACATTTTTGTGAAAGTTTCCGTGCATTTTCTTGTCGAGTAGCTCTTGGTGAAATTTTTCAAACTCTGCTTGATTTACTTTGGCTTACAGAAGTGAAGCGTCTACATGGAGCAATGCACTTTCCTCACTTCTGATGTTAAAATTCAGGCCAAGGGTCTCGGCCGCTTGCTCTGCGGCTTTGTAAAGGAACGCTCCTTCGCCAATCATCTCGTGGTTCCTAAACATCTTTAGGAAAGGATCTCTTCCATTCGCAACGATGTAAGCTGTACTTAGAACAATTCGGTTATGAAGACACTGGAGATTCAGAAGTCCGCGTCCGCCTTGACGGCGGGAAATGTATAATCGTGGAACTTTCGAATTAATATGCAAGCTTTTATGCATATGCATGGTCTTACGTGTGGTGACATCAAGGGCCTTAAGCTCGTTCTTCGTCCATTGAACCACCCAAAACGAGTAGAGTAGAACCGGAACGGCTAACATGTTAGTCGCAGATACCTTGTTCAACGCCGACAGATTGGAAGACCAAATCTGTCGAAGAAGAAGCTTGTATCTGCTTCGGAGAGACTCCTTCACTGATGTTACGTCCTGAATGCGGCTTTGAGGCGCGCCCAGGTATGTACAGGTCTCTCCAGTATTACGATGTCTAATGACACTTATATCCACAAGCTCAGGGTCCTTGGGAACGCCAGTATTCTTTCCTTTCTTTAGATTATTTTGGCACATTTTTCCAGACCAAAGTCCATACCAATCTCTCCTGCGTAGTTCCTGACTATATTCAGTATCCAGGAGAATTTCGTAGTGCCAGAGAAAGAGGCAGAAGTGTGATGCAAAACAACAAAGGGCTCGTGCTATCACCTTGAAAGACGCTCCTCTGGAAGGTGACGTTGTTCGTTGTTACACGATAATTTCTAGATGAGATCGTAAATCTAGTTTTCCAAAGAAGCATCAATTTCTCTATGCATCTCACTATGTGTGGATGTACCTTCAAGCTTTCCAACAGTCAGATGATATGTCTATGAGAGGTTGAATCGAAAGCTTTCCGGTAGTCAATCCAGGCCATTGACAGGATGCGCTGATGGGCTACAGCGTCTTTACCGATACACCTGTCAATTAGCAGGTTATATATATATATATATTTAAAAGTTTGTCATAAGAACAACCGCAGGATTTCGCCGGGAGCGGGTGCTAATCTGAAAAATTGCACCCGCTCCCAGCGAAATCGCGGTAAAATTTCAGCTGCAACCACGTCTCACGACCGTCATATAGGTGGTTACAGTCTGCGACGAACTCAATACGATGATCTGGCAAAAGTATCGTTCACCCTGAGGACACGGAGCGACCCAAGGACGACCGCCTTCTGCATTTTCCCCGCAAGTGTCTCAGCATTTTGTTGACATGCAGGGATGCTTTTCAGGCTATTAACCAGTGAAACCTTGGCACCTCCAAAAGCGCCGATGATCAAGACGATTAGCTTAACAGAATATTCCGGGTATAACCGTCGCAACTTCCTTATAAGTTCTTTATACCTCTCTTTCTTTTCTTTCTCCTTGGATGTGACGTTTTTGTGAGCTGGTGCCGAAAATTCGATAATGAACATGGTTCGTTTCTCGAAGTCAAGGAGAACTATGTCAGGCCTCGAGTGCGCAACAGAAACAATTGTCGAGAATATGAAGTTCCATTATATGCGGCACTTCTCATTTTCGACAATTGACTCTATTTCTCTAGGAGCGTTTAGCGGAGAGGTATTTGGGCTAATGCCACAAGAGTGACAGAGATGGTAATAAAGCACTCTTAGTGCCGCATTGTGCCTTTGGATGTAGGTCGTTCCCGC
>CAKNYM010044159.1:0-21227 GCA_932195095.1 Andricus curvator | reverse complement strand
CAGTGCACTACTACATAGCACTACACTGAACTGCTTTATTTTGTTATGTCCTGACTCACCTAACAAAAATCAATTACCTTGAGGTCTCTTTTTAAGTTCTTATAGTGAACTCGGGACGTGATCAAGCCGAACAAGTAATCAGGGATCTAAATATAACCAAGATTTATAGTGTAGTGCTATGTAGTAGTGCTATGTAGTGTAGTAGCTATATATGGAAAAAAATTAGATTTTTAAAACTGTGAAAATATTATTAGAAAAACTGAAAATCCATTCTTAACTCTGCAAGTTGAACAAGTTTTTAATTTTACTGATATTTACAATTATTTTTCAATAACGAAAAAGTAAAGAAAAATACTGAACTTGCGTTTTTTGACTCTTTGGTACGTAACTAAATAAAGGAGCTTTCATATAATAAATTCAATAACTGATATTCTATCATACTTTGTTTAAAAAATTCATTAATGATGGTTTTTATAATGACAGCAATACATTTTGCATACCGAATATTCGAGAGAGCAGACGACAAGTGAATCTTTTCTGAACAGGTAGTGATTGTGAAATAAGATAATTGTATACATTCATGACAAAGGAAAGATTTTAGAGTGTGTTTTGGATGAATCATCCCGGGGTTATGAATATGAGGAAGCAGGCCTCGCAGAGGAGATACGTAGGGACTATTCGTTTTCTCTTTGACTCCACCATTGCTCGACGCCTGAGCAGCTGAAAGAAGGGCGGTCCACTAGCACCACTGATTCAGAGCTCCTCAACCAAATTATCACAGTATTTAAACACCATGAAAGAGCCTGCAGGTCGTGTTTGCTTCCAGTTAGTTATACTGTTTAAATACTCCCGATTAATTATCTGCTCTGATTAGGTCGCGAAGCTTTTATCTTATTGTGAAATAGTAAACGGGGATAATCTAAGTGAACGAAATCCCTTGAATTCTGTCGCTGTCAAGCAAAGTATCTGGGATACAAACGGAAAATCCATATTTCTCTTGCCCTTTCAGTTTGAAAGGCAGCGTAAGTTTTAAATATAATAATAGTTTTACCTATTGCATTGCTCCTTTTGATTTTGTGCTATAGAGCTCATAGATCTGATAAGTGACAACGTTCCCCTCGACGTCCCCACAGTTAATATACGGTCAGGCTTTACAACGCTCACCTAAGAATCTAGCTATCCGCCCTCATGTTACTTCCATTCACATCTACCTTGTCGTAACTCGAGACGTCTCAGCTGGTTTAGTAGCAGCGGTGGGATTGTCACTTTTAATTTTTGAAATCAGGGACCCGACCGAAATGAAGCAAAATACTTTCGTGATTTTCGTTCTTTTTGTATCCTGCCAAAATGTAATAATATTCACGCGATATAGGTAACGCTACTTAAAATACTGAAATTGTAACGACATTTTTTAATCACGCGTGATTATAAAACATAGTTTATTCGACTCCTTGTTCATCTTATTTAAATATTAAAAGTGAGATGGGTAAAATATGACATTACAACCATTTAGTTTTCAACTTTGTTCCAATCTGTCAAAACGTAACGAAAAAGAAACCAAAGATTTCGCACTTTTGGTTAGCGTAACGTAACGAAACGAAAGTTTCGGACGGGTCCCTGTTTTAAATTTCAAATTCATCCAAATTCAGAATTTCAAATCAGTGTTAATTATAATACCGCATTTTTTAAAAGCAGTTAGGAATATTAGTCCTTGTCAGGTACATTGAACGGTCATCCTCTGGTTGAGACAAAGTTCAAGGTGCTAATTAGGCGTTGGTTTACCTCGCGTGCTTGCAAGCTCTGCGAACGTTAATAAAATCAGCTAAGAATCCTGATTTAACCTTATATGTACATGTACATGTCATCAAATTCTTTAGGTTATTTATGAGCTTCTAACTTTTTTATTTTTCTAAATTAAAATCTATCTCCGAATTCATAATTAAAAATGATCTTTTAATTATACTTTTAAATTTCAATGACAATTATTCAAAGTTCACAAAAAATTGTATTTTGATATCATAAAAATTTTGTCAATTTTTTAAATTAAAACTTTTCAAAACTATTAAATTATTACATATTATTATTTTGCATATTATATATTACTAAATTAAATTAAAATTGAACGTTTTAAAGTTTCAGAAAGTCAATTAATTGTGTAACGAGCAGTACCTCTACTCGTTACATACATAGTCATATAGATATATATAGAGAAGGAACACGCGCGTCATCGATCGACGCGTCACGAGGCGAGGGCCGACTACCCCCGTTCTCGCGAGGATTGACGGCGCGCTTGCGCGCCCCGCCAATCCATCAACCGCGAGACATTAAAAGGACTCGCGGCCACGGAGCGACACAGTTCGCCGGGAGCGGCAAGCCGGCTACACCGGGGTGCCTGCGCTCGACGAGCTGACTGGTCTCTCTACCACCTGGAGCTCCTATGGTAGAGCGACTGGGACTAACAGCCGACGGACTCCTGGGGAATCCGCACTGTGCCTAGAGGCCGAGGCGAATCGTGACCGCCTGGAGCAACTACGGCCACGATTCGCTAGGCAAAGGTGTGACGTCAACCAGGGCAACCTGTCTGACGCCCCCCTTCCTCTCGTAAGCTTCCCTCACAACCTAGTCATCTCCGGCGGGAACTCTCGGTAAAGTCCACCCGACATACGACCACCTGGCGCAACTATGGCCGTACGTCGGGCTAAGGGGTTCGCTGTTTAAGACCCAGCCTAACCTGGACTAACCTGAGTTCCTGCGCCCGCTTGGAGGGCCCACTCGATGTACGACTACCTGGAGCAACTATGGTCGTCCATCGGGCAAAGGGGTACGCTGAATTACACTCAGCCTACCCTGGGCCAACCTGGGGTCATCTCCTGCCGCCCTGACCGACCGAACAGACCACCTGTTGACCACGCACGTCCCGCTGCCGCAACAGCGCCACCTTCCCCTCTTTCCCTCTCACCGCACCGTACCGCTACCGAATCCCGAGGGAGGCGAGGACAGGAGGACGACGCTCGCCTCGCTCGCCGATGACGCGCTTGGCCCGTGAACCGACCACTTATCGCTTATAAAATGCTTACAGGGACCGGCCTGAACACGCTTGCACGCTGAACATCCGCTCTGTCCATCTCTCTCTCGCGCTCACTTCAATATCACGCACCGCGACCAATATCCGTTCTCTTATTTAGGCTAAGACTCGCACACTCCACACGCACACCCAAAGACTTGTAAACGCGGACACACCACACTTACACTTAAGAATGTCAATAGCATATACAGACACACACTCACACATACACACACATCTTCGACACGCGCACCGTCACACCCACACTTAGATTTAAGCTAGATTTGTACTTTAGAGGGGAATAAACCCATACATGTTTAATTGAGAAAATAAACCGATGTTACATTATTTATCCCTGAAACCAACCCTGGCTAGGCTGAAGCATCCGGAGGGATAAATAAGAGGGGGCTAACCCCCTCCAAGCGAAACACACCGTTACAATTGAGCTAAAATTCGATGACCGAATGCTTCTCTAGTTTGATAGATAGACGAAGTACTGAAGCGACAATTTCAATTCATTCAGATATTTTCAAACTAAAACTGCTGTCAACTAAAATAATCAATTTCCGAATGTCTAAGCTAATTAAAAAATTGTATCCGCAATATTAGGTAGATTCAGAGCAAATATGTCTAAAAACGAGAGAAATTTAAATGCATCCTAATTTACTGCAGATGCTACTCTGACATCTATGTCCGAGTGTTTTGTCATACAGCAAGAAGTTATGAATATTCTAAGTTAGGATGTCAAAAATACGCCCTGTTAGGGAATTTATCCAGGTTAACATAAATGGTGAATCAAGCGTGCCCCATAATTGTAAAGAACAATATCTTAAAGTTGTTTTAATCAAGTTAAAAGAGATGGTACTCGTGGAAAAACATTTTCCAATATTAATAAATTAATCTGAAATCTAAAACAGCGGTTTGCTCCTGGTAAAACATATTCGTGCTACTTGCATGAAATATCAACTATGTGAATGCCTCGGGAAGAAAATGTTACTGAATTCTTTGATAGAACAATTCTTCGAAAATCATAAGCTCAGGCTAATCTCGAAGATAAGTACGAAACTTGGTAAAAGCGCGAAACTCCAAAAATTTATATTTAGCCTTAAAGATTGTGTGTTGAGTACGAATCAAGACAGCACTTAAATCCTCAATATTCTACAAACGCCTATCGTAAACCAATATATTTACAAACTAGTTATTCTGTTTCTAGTCCTCATGTATTATTTGCAAGCATTCCACACACTTGCAAGTCTGCTGACCCAAAAAAAAAAATCCAATTGAAATAATTCAACGTCCTTATTCACCTGTACAGGATTGACGTATTGGCATGATTTTTTTTAAAGTGCAGGTAATGACAGTAGAATTGACATAGTGCCTAGAAAGAATTAGAAAGAAAGGGGGCGAAAGTGGAAAAATTCAGCAAATTTGGAAGAGGGAGATAGTGATGACATTGAGTGCCAAGACTGGTTGAAGAAGCGTAGGCTTCAACGCTTTTGTAAAAGGTGCTTCCGCAATACAGGCAGTCACGAGAAAGCTGCAAGTATATCATACATATCATGAATATAATCAATGAATCTGGATTAACTTTGTCGAATTTTTTTTAATTAATGTAACTTTTAGTTTATGCTAAGTGAAAAATAAAATATTGGACAGTAGAACTTGCGTAAGGCGGAAAAATCTTACCAAATCCACGTATGAAGTGGAATTAGTCAAGTGGTTCAAAAGGTGAGATGCTTCTAAGGGGTTTCATGTTTGAACTAGAATCAGTCAAGTGATTCGAAAGGTGAAATACTTCTAAAGGGTTTTTTATGTCGCTGAATGCAAATCTGAGATCAAAATTACAAAATCTAAAATTATTATATCATTGATGTCGGTGGATTCTCATCTTGCTCTCTGCCGAACCCAGGAATAACCAACGAGGAGGTAGCGAGTATCTATTCCCATTTTCTCTTCTATTTTTTAAATTTTTCATAATTTTTTTTATTATCATTGTTTTTTTTATTTTTTTTTATTTCATTTTTAGGCGTTTGAATTTTTTTTTCATCTAATACTTTTTTCTAATTTTCTCATTTACTAGCAGTAATTTCTGCAAAAGTGGTAATCATTGAAGAATTGTGTCATGCATATAAATTTCATGCACCATGCACACCTTATCATGGCAGTTTCACTGCACAAGTCGCACATTGGCGCACAACTCTTGAAGCAGTAATCCACGGGGTTCTCAAACTTAAGTGGTTATGGATCAGTAACTGAAGCTTGATGATGTTATTGCTATATTGTGATTGTCAAGAAGAATTATGTCTCAAAACTTTCGGATTAAATTTTTCCAAGACCTGAAGAAGAGTACATCAAGATGTTGAATCTTACATGTCAGTCCTGGGGGAATACTGTTAATTTTTTAATATTCTCTCGATTCCACGATCGATTCGAATGTTTTTTTTATCCTGACCACTCCACAAATCTAAAAAAGGGACACTCTTTTCGCTGGATGATGGGAGAAATACTTTTTGAAACCATGTTCTCACTAGGGCAGAGGTTAGCTTATCTGAGTTTGAAGCTAATACAAGGACATTGTCTGAATTGTCTGAATTGAACAGATTTTGTTGTACTCGAGGCCCAAATTTTTCATCTTTTTCTTGTAAAACAATCGAAAAAGGTGGTTGCAAAACACGACGCGCAGTAATCAGTAGATGTATAGTGTAGTTGTGAATCAGGGAATTTATTGACTATGCCAATGCTTCAACTGTTTCTTGTTCTTTACATTACAGAGTACGTCCTATGTGCATTTCTTCATTAAAACCTGACTGATCAGAGTTTAAAACATTTTCTCCCCCAAGTAACAAAATGTCTTGTTGCACATTCTTGACCAATTCATTAGCTTCTCTTTCCAGTTTTTCTTGGTCGATAATTGACTGTTGAGTCACGCATTTTGTTTATCTTTCTAGAAACAATTCCGTGTTTTTGTTTAAACTCGTGAGCCCATTTTGCTTTAAATGAATTTGGCGACAGCGAAACCGCATCCCGAGCTTTCAAAGCCCACGTACGAATATCAAGGTCATGAACGGTCATTGATCTTTGTACAACTTCTTTAAACTTATTCAACGTAAATTCAGTTATTTTCTGTAGTTTTTCGGTTCGAGTTCCATCACTTACAACTTGTTCTTCCCATCGATATAATTGAAGTTTTGAATTAATCGTCTGAACTTGTATTGAAGTGATTCAAGTTTCAATTTGTTTTTTCCCCGACTTCCAATATTGAACAGCTTCTTTCTTATATTCTTCATCGATTCCTGCATCTTCAGGTAAGTTCAAATACAAACTCGTTTCGACCTTGAACGAATCGTCATTATAATTCTCTTTAATTGAAACTGGATCTGAAATGACATTTGCATTTTGAAAATGAAAGGCATCATAAGTTTCAACATACAGAGAATCTTCGATAAAATCTTTTTTCAAGACTTCTAATTGTAAACTAAAGGCCCTTTCATCTACAGTTATAAAAGATTCTGAATCGCAATGAGGCAGAACAAATTCCCTTGTTAAGAGCTTCAAGATATTCTGAGGATTCATAATCGCGTTTTAGGAACAAAAACTAATAGCATGTTAAAGGGGTAATGATAAACATAAATAACTATACAACGTGATAGAAAGGTGATTAAATCAATTAAATTATTTGAAAATCAGTCTTTAAAATTGAATATGTTTGAATAAATAGATTATTTTAACACTGTATCTATAATTCTGAAGTATATTAACTTTCATTCACAATAGATTATTATCATGCTGAATGAAATGAACATCAATTCCTAAATAATGAATATCGATAGCAAACGTCAGAAGCGCGAGTAAGAATATTCGAAAATAGAGTTAAAGAAACGTTAATAGGAAAACAAATACCTCGCGACATTACAAATAGTAGATGGCAATTGTTTTTCTGTATGGAAAGACTAAATCCCCACTCATGCGCTCCTAATGGGGATCACAAATGATAAAAATTCCCCCAAGGCTTTTTGGGTCCTAATACTATTTTTAGGTAGCCTAGGGGGGGGGAAGACATTTCACTAAGTTTCAGCCCCCTAGCTTGCATATTAACCCCTACTACCCCCAATAATGTAATTTTACAAATTATTTTTTTTTCTCTGTAAATATTGTTTATTTTCAAACGACAAAAATTGAGGGCAAAAGTCACGTTGGGAAGCATATATAGAAAAATGTTTCAGTTATTTTGGCGGGAAATTCAAATTTAAAAAAATTCGGAAATATTTCCAAAAAATTTTTTTAATACGAAATCGGCTTTGCGAAAGAATGAAAATTTTTCTGTAAGTTGGACTTTCAGTACTCTATTATAAAAAAAATAAATCAATTTTTTATCTTTGGTGCGCCACGGTGAAAAAAATTAAAAACGATTTTTGTACCTTTTTTGTAACCTATATGTACACATTTGTGATAAAAATTAATATATTGCTTCCTCACAGAGGAAGCTTTGTATTTAATATATATCATATATTAATATATATATGTATTTTTCAATCAATTTTAAAAGAAATAAAATTGAAATATTCAACACTTACCAAAATGCATTTTAGTCGTCATCACTGTCATCATTAATGGCTGGAGTTATTTCTTCGTCCTAGAAAAGAGAACTTAAAATCTTAGCGGGCTTGATAATTTTCGCTAAATATCTTGCATGTGACATGTAGTATATTACTGCTGCAACATGAGAGCAGCAGCCAATGGTGCGTCTGCCATTTGCACAATCACAACAGTAACGCAAAATTCCGGTATATCCCATCGAATTAGACTTGTAATGTATGTAACACTTGTAAGTTCTACGGTTTATATGCCTAGATCTGACTTCTACTTTGATTATATCAGGCTTTTCTTTTAAAAATCGTAAATGGATACTACTGTCTTCATTTAACATTTCTGCTAAGTAGGAAACAGCTTGTGCCAAATGGTACGATCCTGTAAAAAGAATTCTTAAGTCTTTTTCGGTAAGCTCGGGAAAATCCAGCACATCAGATGAAGTAAGTCGTTGAAATGGCAATTTCTTTCTTTGCCATGCCTTTTCTTCTACTTCGATTGCTACTTCTCGAGACTCAATGTACGCTGCAACTTCGTTTAAAATGTCAACATCTGAATTCAAACATTTACCGAAAGCATTTTGTAAAAAACAAGCTATTCTGCAGTAGGAAATAATTTTGGGAAGCAATCGATTATGTAGCTGGTTATGTAAAAGTCTATATTTTTGACGTAAAGCTCCGTGTACTGCTTCAATGACCCAACGAATTTTCGTTACTTTGCGCGATGCATTAAATTCTGCTGTCGTTAACTGTGAGCGATTCCATTTTAACGCAGGCATCAACACTACATAGCCTTGCTTTTCTAAATAGTCTTTTATGTCGCGAAATCCTCTGTCCACTATTATCACATCGCCTTGTTTTAGAATGTTTTTTACACCATACTGGCCAAACAAAATTATTTTCAAAATCTCAGCATCATTCTTATTGGCAGGGAAAGGTCCAAGTATATCTATAATGTACCCATCAGTTGCACAGATGGTAAATGGTTTCAACAATGGACGCTTCTTTTGATCTGAATAAGATATCCGCTGATATTCATTATTAGAGCTTTTTTCGTGATAAATGTAAGTCCCGTCGAAAATTAATGCCAACTGTTCGTCTTTTAAATTATATAATTTTCGCGCCATGGGAGTAGTATGATTCTTAATTAGATCATCTCGTGTAATGGCTTTAGCTCCGAAATGAGAGGATAGGATGTCTTGTTCGAAGGAGGTAATGGCAGCATTACAAAAATCAGACACGTGTTCTGCATGCTTTAGCTCAAGAACAGCAGCAATTATGCCATTTGAAGCACCACTGCGTAATTTAAATAAAAAAACCGTAAGTGCCTGCAAAATACTTCTGCATGCGGTGTTTCTCATAGAAGTAATTCCATCTGACAGTTTAGTTAGCTGTTCCCATGTCAAACCAGTAAATAGTTTTATCCTATCCTCTGAAAGAGACATCTCGCCTATTTTACTTATAACAGTGGAATCGCTTTGGAGGGATAGTTGTTCCATGAACTGTGCCAGTTCTGCAATGTTCATCTCGCTCGTGTTCGAATGTATCTGGAGATAGTTAAGTTCTTCTTCAAAGAAACGGTTTTTAATTACATGCGATCTACAACATCGGTTTCCTTTGGGAATGAATATCCTTCTTTTTATAAATGCTTGTATACGCGCGTCAAATGGAACAACGGTAAGATTAGTCGTATTTGAATACAAACAACAGTACTTGTGCGTGGAAATCGTTCTGCAGAAAGGCATTTCAATTAACGAATCCGAATCTTGTTCCTGTGCAGTCCCTTTTATATTTGCAACAAATAATGGATCCATTTCTGTATCGTCGATTAATGGGTCATTTTCAGAGGAACTCGAAGATGCCTTCTCTTTAATAGTGTCCTCTTGATACACACTAGAACCTGCTTCCCCTTCAATATGTCTTTGAACCTCATCGTTTGATTTTTGCCTTATTGGAACCCGAATAGCCTTCCTACATTTGATACACAATTTATCGCCAATTGATACTGGTTTATTCAGAATGTTTGTTAATGCTGTTGCCTCGACATCACTTGTAAGCACTGTTATAGTCCCAACAGTTTTTCGAAGAAAACAGTCACACCTAACGCACTTTGAATTGTCCGTTTTCTTTCCTTTAGTAGACATAGCAATGAGTTTATATTAAAAACTTTAAATTACACGAGATAATAGAAATGAAATAATAAAAAGCTAACGAGTATAAAACACGGTACGGAGAGTGTAAAAGCACGCAACAGTTTTAACTGCTGCGATCGGAAGACCAACGTATTTTTGGTAAACAAACGCAGTAGGTTTTGTGAACTGAAATCGTCAAGAACGTGGCTTCGAACGAAAACAATGCGACCTCTATGCGACCTTTAAACAAAAGACGCGAGAATAAACGGCACAGCGCTTGATTTTTCCTACGACTTTAGGAAGACAACCTGCAAGGTCACGCCTTGATACGTGTACTAGATGTGCACTCAGTGTATATTATGTGCACTCAGTATATATTTGGTTTATAAAAAGCTTAAGAATTGTAGGTACTCTTTTCCAATACGACTAAATGGATTCACTGATTAATCCTTTTGATAATAAGAGAATTGCAATTTTTAATTTTGACTCAATATAATGTTAATACCGAACAAATAAAGATGCCATTTTCTTGTATTTTTAGAGAAAACAGCGACAATTTTTATTTTAAGAACAAACAATATACTCTTCAATGTACTCTTTTCCAGTACAAAGAAATAACTTCAGCCATTAGTATGTACATGTATGTATGTATGTATGTATGTATGTATGTATGTATGTATGAATACCATTAAGCCATTTCCCTTTCAGGGTAGGCGTGACACTACCCGATTCGGGTAGTGTTTCTAGGTCGATAGTTTTCTTGTAGTTATAAATAACTAAAAGTGTGGGCTCACTACACCCACGATGTGCCAACAGCACTCAGTATTCTTGAATGGTCACCCATCCAAGTACTAACCGCGTCCAACGCTGCTTAACTTCAGTGATCTGACGAGAACTGGGTTTTTCAGCGTGGTATGGCCGTTGGCATACTATGTATACATACATACTATGTACTAATATTATTAGTTACAAGAAAGGTAAAAAAATCGTTTCTAATTTTTTTCACCCTGGCGCACCAAAGATAAAAAATTGATTTATTTTTTTTATAATAGAGTACTAAAAGCCCAACTTACAGAAAAATCCTCATTCTTTCGCAAAGCCGATTTCGTATTAAAAAAATTATTTGAAATATTTCCGAATTTTTTAAAATTTGAATTTCCCGCCAAAACAACTTAAACATTTTCCTATATATGCTTCCCAACGTACCTTTTGCCCTCAATTTTTGTCGTTTGAAAATAAACAATATTTACAGAGAAAAAAAATAATTTGTAAAATTACATTATTAGGGATAGTAGGGGTTAATATGCAAGCTAGGGGGCTGAAACTTGGTGAAATGTTTTCCACCCCGCCAGGCTACCTACAAATAGTATTATGACTCAAAAAGCATTGGGGGCATTTTTACCATACTTACCCCGCTAGACCCTTTATGATGCCGTGCATTTACATTTAAAAGTCATTTCAGATCAAGTTTCAATTAAAGAGAATTATGATGATGATTCGTTCAAGATTGAAACGAATTTGGATTTGAACTTATCTCAAGATGCAGGAATCAATGAAGAATATAAAGGAAAAAGCTGTTGAATATTGGAAATTCGGGGAAAAAACAGAAATTGAAATTTGAATCAGTTCAATACAAGTTCAAGCGATTAAATTCAAAACGTCAAATATACCGATCGGAAGAAAAAGCTGTAAATGATATAACTCGAACCAAAAAACTACAGAAAATTTCTGAATTTACGTTGAATAAGTTTTAAAAAGCTGTACAGAGACCAATGACGGTTCATGATTTTGATATTCGCCGGTGCGCTTTGAAAGCTCGGGATGAGGTTTAGTTGTCGCCAAATTTATTCAAAGTTTCTGCAAAATGGGTTCACGAGTTCAAACAAAACCACCGAACTGTTCCCAGAAATCTGAACAAATTCGTGACACAGAAGTCGATTATCGATAAAGAAAAACGGGAAAGAGAGGCTAATGAATTTGTAAAGAAAGTGCAACATGACATTTCGTTAGTTGAGGAAGAAAATGTTTTAAACTCTGATCAATCAGGTTTTAATCAAGAAATGCACACGGGACGTACTCTGCCATTTAAAGGACAAGCAACAATTGAAGCTTTGGTACAGTCAATAAACTTCCTGACTCACAGCTACACTATACAGCCACTAATTACTGCGAGTTGTGTTTTGCTATAACCTTTGTTGATTGTTTTACAAGAAGAAGATGGAAAGTACGGGCCTCGATTGCAACAAAATCTGTTCAAGTCAGACAATGTTCTTGTTTTAGCTTGAAAATTAGGTAGGCTCACCTCGGACCTAGTAAGAACATGGTTTCAAAAAGTATTTCTCCCATCATCCAGTGAAAAGAGTGCCCTCTTATTAGATTCGTGGAGTCGTCAAAATGAAAAAAATATTTGAATCGATCGTGGAATCGAAAGAATATTTAAAAATTCACAGTATTCCCCCAGAAACGACAGGTAAGATTCAACTCCTAGATGTGTTCTTCTTCAGGTCTTGAAAAAATTTCACCCGAAAGTTTTCAGACATAATTCTTCTTTACAATCACAATATAAATTTACACCTCCGCATTAACATCATCAAGCTTCTGTCACTGATCCATAACCAGTTCTCTTCCCTTCGATTCTCAAATCTCATTATATACGCCTGGTTCAAAAGTGGCTACTTACGAGATAGACCACTTAAATTTGAAAATCCCGTGGATTATTTGAAAAAAATTTTAAACGCCTAAAAATAAAATAAACAAAAACAATGATAATGAAAAAAATGAATAAAAATGATGAAAAAAAAAGAAAAATGGGAATAGATACTCGCTACCTCCTCGCTGGTTATTCCTGGGTTCGGCAGAGAGCGAGATGAGTATCCACCGATATCAATGATATAATAATTTTAGATGTTGTAATTTTGATCTTAAATTTGGATTCAGCGACAAAAACATCCTTTAGAAGTATTTTACCTTTCGAATCACTCGACTGATTCTATTTCAAACATGAAAACCACCCCTCATGTGCGAAAAGTAGACGCCATATTGGATCCGCCATTTTGAATTTTGTAATTCCAACCTCAGATTCGGATTCAGCGACAAAAAATCATTCAAAGTATTTTATCTTCGAATCACTCAACTGATTCTAGTTCAAATATGAAAACTCATGTGCGAGAAGTAGACGCCACATTGGATCCGCCATTTTGAATGTTGTAATTCCAACTTCAGATTTAGATTCAGCGACCTGGAAAACCCCTTAGAAGCATCTCACCTTTTGAACCATTTGACTATTGATACGTGGAAATCACCCCTAATGTACGAGGGGTAGTTTCTACCCTTAAATTTGAGCCTCCATAAAAAAATACGTGTCGATTATTTCACCTAGCTTTACAAATTTGCCAAGTTTCATCAAAATCGGCGAGTGACTGTTCCATAGGTTTACGTGTAAGCTTAGTTTTAAATCACTAAGGTTGATTATGTAATTATTTTAATAAACTGTGCTATCAAGAAAATGTATTAATTGATGTGCGAGAACTGAAATTATCCTAGACGTCCTCCTTTCATTGTTATCAACGGGTTTATTATAAATAATATAATATTAAATTATCGCTTGCAAAACATTATTTTATTCAATACACACCACATTGCATGGCACACTACAATTAATTCATAATATAGTGATTTAAAAATGAATGTAAAAAGTAGCGTTGTATTATTTTAGTTTTATATAATTATGAAAGAATAGTATGAGTTAGAAGCTTGAATAAAAAAAGGAAACTATACTTTTGAAAAAGTTCGATCCCCTGCTGATAAGAAATTTTTCTTAGTATGGAAAAAGAAACATTTACTTATCAATTACAAAATATAATGGATCCAGGGTAATAAAACAGAATAGAGTAATTAATCGTCGAAAAGGTTTCGGAACAAGGTAGCCGGCTGGGGACGGTTGATACGGAACCAATACGTTCTTCACACGAACTCTCAATCAACATCTTTTTCAAGCAGATTTGGATTCAACACCTTCTTCGAACAAACTCCGAACCATCACCTTCTGCAAGCAGATTTAATACCGTGAAGCTACCCTGATAGTTGAAGTCAATTTTATTCCATTCGATGAGAGGAAATAAGAAGCAAATCAATTCCAGTGAATCTCGTTGAAAGTTGAAGTTAGTAGGCGTATGGTGATAGAATATTCAGGCAGGTAATGGAAATTTTCGTGTCTCTCCAACTCACAGAAAACATATAAGTTCGTGATTTTCATCAATAATGTTTACTATGTCGGTGAACATAAACCGGTACAAACTAACAATAAATTTTCTATTGTCACGTATGTGTTTTACTTTTTTTTCTTCTTGAATAAAAAAATGAATTGCCTCAATAGGGTCCATAGCCTGTGAAAAAATGTTGAGAGAGAAATTCAGTAGAATTTAAAAAAATACAGTTCATATGAAGAAGATTATGATTACGCGAGTGTATATTAGTAATAGCCAATTAGAAATTTACGGTATTTGCTTACAAGTTATCGTTTTTTTAGTACGCTTTAATTTAATTTCATTTATTTTCAAAAACGGCATTCATTTGGATAGAAACGTTTCAATTCTATTTAATTCACACCTTCTTACCAGGCACTTCTTAAATCTAATGGAAAGTCAAGAGGTATTAAATCATACAGTAATTAAAAAAATGTATGCTTTTTTTCTACAATACTTTAGCGAGAGCAGTCGCTCCGCACAATATCGCTCCGCACTCGTTTGCAAAAAAGTGGTAACGGGTCGCGTGTGTAGTGCTCTGTATAAACAGAGAACAGTGCAAAGTGGTAAAAATTAGGTCGAGTAGGCTCTTAAACAAAGTGAAAATCAGTTTCCCATGGAATACGCTCATGCTACAACTTTTAGTGTGTGATTAAGTGATAAAAAAGGTGTAAATCTGACAATTATTGTCAAGTAAGGATATACGTATATCGTGGTGCGATATACGTTTTCGAGTGTAACATGGCGGAACTGTTGAATGGGCCGCCGCCTAAGCCTACTGATAAAAGTTATAAGTGTCATCCTGACGAAAAGGTAGAGGTAGTATTTTGTTTACTGTGTAAAACTGTTTATCATATCGAGGACTTTGAACTATTAGACAATACTAGATACTTAAGTCAAACATTAGTAGTGTGTGCAGGTCATGTCAACTTAGCCAATTTGAATGTGAAACTAGATGAAACAGCAAGGAAAGTTATAGCTAATATCAAAATCACGGAACAAGAAATAGCAAAAAAAAAAGTTCAAACACTGCAGTTTTTTAGAAACCATGGTTTCTAAAAAGCTTCAAGCAGAACAACATTAGTCCCACAACATAACCATTATTGATGATACTGATAATAGGCTCTACCTTCTACAAGCAGAAAATGTTTTATTAAGGCAAATTAATAAACACCTACACGGAGAAACCCAAACACCAATGGTTGGTGTTTGCTGGAAAAAAATCGCGAAACACCACTGAACGCTGCGTACGCACGATTCATTAGTGTTCACGCAGTGGCCAGTGATGCCTTACGCAATAAAAATCGAAACACGACTCAGTCGTTCGTGCGCGTCACTGGCCATAGTCTACGCATTAATAGTTAATGCGTACGCGGCACTCACCAATGTGCAAAACAATAACGAATCATGCCGACGCGCATAAGACTTTAGGGCGGAAAGCATATACAGCCGCTGCGCACACATGAGCGAGTGTGGTGCGCGCATCGATGCTCGGTAATTTTGTAAAAACGGTTGCTCGGTGGAAGTCGTGATGGGACATCGAAAGTGAAACATCGATGTTGACGAACATCAATGTCAAAAATGATCGACATCGATGTCACCGATGTATCAAGAGAAAAACATCGATGTTTTCGATGTTTACTGAACATCGATGTTTTATTTTAAAATCTTATAAATCATTTAGGATACCTTATATCTTTGAGATAAAATTCGTGATACTATTATTTATTTAATTGGAATTAATTTGAGTTACCTCTAAGTAATCTTTTTTTAAATAATGATAATAATTAACTAATAATTATAGCTTCTCCCCGTGGCTATATTTATCTCGCGCTTCGCGCTGATTCATTTTACATCCCCACATTTTTGCATAGGACTTTTAAAATTAAAGGACAAATCATCGACAACTGAAATTAGTGATTGTGAATTATCTTTTGTTGAAGCTCCTTCGGCTTTAACGAACACATTCTCATCACGTGTCTCCTAAGAAAAAAAGGTTAAACGCGAATTTCAGATCTAATTTGAAAACAATGTTATTATTAAACATTTTATTGTACTTTTTGAATTTCTATCCAAAATGGCTGGCTAACGAACTCGACTTTTCAGTTGACATCCTTATCAAGTGTGCCAAAGCGCAATCCAACGCGATAATTCTGTCGAAAGTTATCGTGTTCACAGACGAAAACAACAGACAGACAGACACCAACGTAAAAAATATTTTTTCTAACTCAGGGGGCCTCAAAACGTCGACATGTGGCATTTGACTTTCTCATTGATGAGAAAGTAAAAAAAGGACATTTCTGCACTGGATTTGCGAAAACGCCTATTTTTGTTGGTTTCGGCTACATCACCTCATGAGCTCGTGTAGCGAAATTAATGGTCATTGATCCTTTGAAAATCCGGTATAGGTATTTGATTCTTTTGCGGTTAGGTTGCCGAAAAGGAAACTCGAAATTGGTGGAAAAGTTACGCTAAGTGTAAGAAAATTGTAAACAGTGGAATAAGCTATTTATAATTTTCAAGGAATCTGCATTATCATTAGAAAATAAAAGAAAATATTTAACGCCTTTTCAGACTAGATAAAGCCATGAAAGAAAAATTATTTTAAATAATTTTTTTCTGAAAAAACATCTTCTCCTTTCGCTCCGCTGAGAATCGAACTCCATCTAGTCTGAAAAGACGTTAAATATTTTCTGTCATTTTCTAATGATAATGCAGATTCCTTGAAAATTTTGATTTGTACGATCTAGAAAAATAATGCGTGTATTTCTGAAAAAAATTGCTTCTCTCGATCTCTCTAGCAGCTTAATGGGAAAGCATCTGACCGGAAATCAGTAGTTCTGTTCAACCGCGCAGCGGTTGTAGATATTTTTTACATGAAAGTCTCATGCGCAATGGCGCGATTCTTTATTGTTTTGCACATTGGTGAGTGCCGCGTACGCATTAACTATTAATGCGTAGACTATGGCCAGTGACGCGCACGAACGACTGAGTCGTGTTTCGATTTTTATTGCGTAAGGCATCACTGGCCACTGCGTGAACACTAATGAATCGTGCGTACGCAGCGTGCAGTGATGTTCAGACGCTTTTTTCAAGCCAAACACCAATGAGTCGTGTCAAACGCAAGAATCAATGGTGTTTGGGTTTCTCCGTGTAGAGGACAAGTGCAATCTACTCAAAGAAATGAAGAGTATAAAGAAAGAGCAAGAACCATTTAAAACTTTTGCACAAATAACATCAGCCACTGAAACTACACAAAAAAGGCACGAACAATAACTATAACAAAAAAGAACAAAGATGACAAGTATTTTAATACTTTTGACTCTGTTACTAAACTAATAGCAAAAAATAACAGAGTGCAAGTTAAAAAAATAAATAGTTTAAACAATGCTGATATTATTATCAAAAGTGTGGATCAAAAAAGTGCTTTGGAGATTTGAAAAAATTGTGAAAGAAAAGTTCGAAAATCAGTGTGATGTACAGAAAGAACGTATAAAAATCCACGAGTGAAAATAGTTGATATAGATAACTGTTTAATTTTGGAACAGAGTGAAATAGAAAATTATATCAATAACAGAAATTTCAGTAACTATAAAATCAAGTGTCCGGTTATCCACACTTTTACCAACAAAAAAAACAGACCATGATTATTGAAGTTACATCAGAGTTGTATGCGCACGTAAGAGACAACAAGTACAGAATGTTTGTAGGTTATCAAAACTGTAGAGTGTATGATGATCTGTACATAAAACCATGCTTTAACTGCGGTCGTTTTGGACATAGCAGTAAAAAACGCAAAAATGACACCAAATGTATCAGATGTGGAGAAAACTATTCCCTACAACAGTGCAAAGAAGAATTACCCATCAAATGCCTAAATTGTATGTATGCAAATAACAAATATGGTGCTAAAAAAGATGTTTGTCATCTCATTACTGATACTCAGAACTGTGATATACTAGAAACCAAGGCTCCGTCGGTGGATAGGGGGAGGTTGTGGGAGGCGATGGAGGAGAGGGGAGTGGAGAGAGGCCTGATCGAGAGGGTAAGGGAGATATATGAAGAAACCAAAGATAAGGTAAGAGGAGGACAGGGGATTTCGGAGGGATTCTGGATGGATAGGGGGTTAAGACAAGGGTGTCCGCTTAGCCCGACGCTTTTTGCGATTTTAATTGCGGATATGGAAAGTAAGCTGGAGGCCGGAGTGGTAGGAGGAGTCACGATAGGAGGGGTTAGAATTTGGTCGCTAGCGTATGCAGATGACATAGTGTTGTTGGCAAAAAGCGAGGAGGCCTTAAAGGAAATGATGAAGAGGTTGAGAAGATACCTGGATAAGAACAGGTTAGAACTGAATGCGGAAAAGTCCAAGGTTATGGTTTTCAGAAAAGGCGGTGGAAGGGATAAGGAAGGGCAGTGGAAGTGGAAGGGAAAGGCGGTGCAGGCGGTAAAAGAGTTTATGTACCTGGGCTTCTTGTTTCGGAGGAATGGCGGAGTGGATGGTCACATAAAAGAGAGAGTGAGGAGGGCAAATGTGGTGATGAGGCAGGTGTGGGGGTTGGGAAAGAAGTTATTCGCAGATGATTTTGGAAGGAGAATGAAATTGTATGACTCACTAGTGAGGAGTGTGCTATTTTATGGAGTAGAGGTGTGGGGGTGGAAGGAAAGCGAAGAGGTAAATAGGATACAGGAGAGATATGTAAAGTGGACACTGGGGTTGGCAAGGAACACGCCTAATTATATTGTCAGGAGGGAGACGGGGAGAACGAGTGTAGGGATTCTAGCGGGGAGTCGACCGTGTAAATATGAGGAGAAATTTTTGGAAGAGGGGGGAAGTAAGCTGGTTAGGGAGTGTTGGTGGGAGAAGGAGAACAGGAGAGGGGGTGGGAAGATGGAGGTTGAAAGAGACAGGTATTTTAGAACGAAAGGACTGCATATGGATGAATTGAGAAGGATGCATGAGGAAGGAAGGAAGGTATATGAGTTGGTTAAGAAAAACAGCATGGAGAGAGAGAAGACAGCAGGGGAAGAGAGAATAAGAGAGACAAGGTTTAATGGGAACTATGTGTGGATTATGCCAAGGGCGAGAGCGCAATATTTGTGTGAGAAAGGAGAGAAAGGAAGTCAGGAGCTTATAGCGAGGATGAGATGTGGGTGCATGGAGGGTTTCAATAGGTTCTGGCTCGCTAGGGAAAAGAGGATGTGTGAACCATGTGGGAAGGGGGAGGCAAGAGTGGAGCACTGGTTGGAGGAGTGCGTGGAGGTGGAAAGGAGTGGGATAAGCATGGAGGTATTGATGCATGAAAGGGGGGACAAAAGGGCAGTAGCATGGGTGAAGGGAGTATTGGGAAAGATGGAGAAGAAGAGAAGGAAGGAGGAAGAGGAATGGAGAAGGAAAGATTGTAAATAGAGGAGCAAGTAAATATAAGTAATTGTAAATATTGTAAATAGTAGATAAGTATTAGGTATTAGTCGCGGAGGCAGAGTTTGGTAATGCGAGGCAAGCATGAAAGTAGGGACATGCGAGCGAGGCGAGGCGAAGCGAGGAAGGCAATGCGATAAGAGCGAGCGGCGTTAGATATAAGGTGTGGAAGGATGTTAGTTTTAAGTGTTAGTTGTAAGAAAATTCTGTAAAAAATGGAAGTGTAAGCAAGTCAATTTTTTAAGGCCAGCAGGCTAAAAAATAAACGTTTATCTATCTACTAAAAACCAAGGTAATGAAATTGATTGATTACACTGACTACCCAGTAAGACCTACTATACCGACGCACCTAGGCAAAGTAGAAATTTTATGAAAACAGGTGGAACCAGAACAACAACAACAACAAAATCTCGAGAACAAGACTAAAGGAAACAAACAAAAGCCAGTAAGCAGCACTATATTAACCCGTAACCAAAGGAAAATTATTAAATAATGCATCATGAACAGGTATTTACAGCTATTGTAATAATTGCAAAAGAATATCCTAACCTGAAAACTTTCAATAATAATTATAAAGGAAAAATAGTAGAAAATAAATACCTTACTATACTACAATTAAACGTAAGGGGTATAAAAACAAATTTTGGATTACTTGAAAGTTTTATTGAAAGTTTAAAGTATAAGCCAGATGTAATAATATGCTGCGAAACGTGGAAATTAGAACATCATAAATATTTTCATATAAAAGACAATGATATTTATTTCAATGATAGTAAGATCAATATGTCTGACGGTGTAATCGTGTATATTAAGAAAGGATGTCGTATAATTGTAAAATCTAAACAATAAATAACTTTAAAATATTAAGTACTAGCATAAAAACTAATTTAAATATTACAGTTAAAATATCTGCAATATATAGAAGTCATGACTATGGTAAAACCGATTTTATAGATACATTAAAAATTCTTTTAAATAACAATAAAAATCAAAAGAATCACATAATTGTTGGCGATTTTAATATAAATATCCAACAACATGATCATATCAGTTATGAATTCCTGAGTATCCTACTAGAACATGAGTATATGCCTTATTTTCAAGGCATTACAAAACCATCTATAAATAATCCAAACATTGGTACTTGTATAGATAATATTTTTGTCAAAAGTAGTTTTCCAGAAGTTAATTCTTATAAAATCAAAAATATATTCACGGATCCTTATCCACTCCTTTTAAAAATTTAAGGTAAATAACAGAACACAAGCTAAAGAACAAAATGTTTCAATAGCTATTAACTATAAAAAGTTAGTGGACTTGGCCAGTAAAAATAACTGGGAAAAAATATGATCAATACGAGATCCAAAAAACGCAACGGATACTTTGATAGAAGATATTAAGAGAATCGTAACATACTCTACAATTAGAATTAAGTATCGTAAAAATAAAAATAAAATTCGGCATAACTGGGTAACAACTGGTATCATGATCTCTTGTGATAAAAAAGAATCTTTATACATATAATATGTGTAGATTAGATCCTAACAATTTGATATTAAAAAATGAGTACAAAAATTATACAAAAATTCTAAAAAAGGTAATTAAAATGCAAAAATCATATTTGATAAAATCAAAGTAGTGTGACGTCTGGATAAATAAATGATTTACGTCACCTACCTAATTGTTTTATAGATCCTCGTTTAGCTCGACGTTTATCGGTATAAATAATTATGAGGTTAAAGTTTCTGTCTACTGGTCGTTTCAATATTTTTATTAAATATT